>CAKNXH010000600.1:83272-122672 GCA_932178445.1 Andricus quercusramuli
TTGTAATTTGCCTTCTTGATTTAACTTATTGGTCTAAATTTGAACCAATTTTTTGAAAATTCATTGTTTTTTTCTTAAGATTCATCATTTTAGTTGAAGAAATAATTTCTTTGATTGAACTTTTAACTATTTTCTTGAAAACTCGTTTTGTTTTTGGTTGAAAATTAATTTTTTCAAGTGAAAATTTAACTGCTGTGTTTTTTATAGAAAATTTATCAGTTTCAGCAGAAAATTCAACTATTTTGTTTAAAAATCGTCTTTCTGTTCAAAATTCGTCTTTTTGGCTGGGAGATTCACCAATTTTACTACATTTTTTCGTCGAAAAAAAAAAATTTGTAGAAAATTCTTATTTTGGGCTTGAGAATTAAAAAATGTAACAGAAAATGCAACTATTTGGTAGAAAGTTGAACTAATTTGTTGCAAAATTGTTTTATTTTTGGTTAAATATCAATTTTTTTAAATTAAAATTTATTGTTTCATTTTTGATCGAAAATTCATCAATCTTAGTAGAAAATGCATATATTTCTAAAAGAAAATTTTTATTTTCCTTAGAGAATCGTCTTTTTTGATAGAAAATTTTTTTTTTCGGAAATGCTCATGAAAATGTTCAGCTGAAAATTCATTTTCTTATGTTGAAAATTCATATTTTGCGATTGAAAATATGATTCAGTGAAAAATTGATTTATTTCATTAAATTTTTTTCTTTATTGACTGTCTTGGTTGAAATTTCAATTCCTGTTGAAAATCCATAATTTGTATTTCAAGCTTTATCTCTCTTCTTAGAAATTTAATTTTGTTCACTAAGAATGAATCTGTAATAATCAATTTCGTTGATTTTCAATATCGAATAGTGTCGATAACTGATCTATTACTTCTGAAAAACCCAGAAAAAAATCTGCCTTAGCTCGGATTTGAACCCTAAACGCTACCATACATGAGTGGAGCATTGACCAATTACAACACCGAGGCTGTGGCAGAAATTATCTAGCCTCGGTAGCGTAATTCGTTAGCGCTCTACTCATAGTGGCGTTCCCGGTTCGAATCCGGGCTAAGGCAGATTTTTTCTCGCTTCTCAAAAAACAATAGGCCATTCAGTACTAAGTAAGCCAAATTTATTTTTAAAAAAAGATCAATTTCTCTCTGTATCAAACAAGAATTTTGACATAAACCTGGCTTACCAATGAGACATATCTATTACTTAAACGGCATTTAATTTAAAAGCCTGGCAGGAAATTGTAACAGTCGCTGCAGTCTGGTGAACATTGAAAACATTCAGGTATGGCGATGACAGTAACGAACGATGGAGTGTGAAAAGTTACATGCGCCTCGCTTGACGAGCTTTATTCGGATTTTAGTATCAGGCATCGCTGATACTCAGACTGAGATTAAAAAGGAGAAATTCTGGGAAAAAATTTTTTTTTTATTTTGATGTGAAAAAGAATTTTTTAAACAAATCAATAATCCTCAGAGCTGATATTTTATCATCACTGTAGACAATCTGAATTAAAGAGAAGAATAGATGTCACATAGTACGGCAATTTTATAAATATTTTTCATAGAGGAAAAAGGATGATTTCACGAAAATAGAAAAATAAAAGGGATATGAATTTTAGTGAACAAAATTAATAACAAAAAATAAAACAATTTAGTCGAGCTTTCGACCCAATAGACCCAATAGATTTGAAAAATCAACTGTTCTGTAGAAAATCCATCTTTTTGTTTAAAAATGTAACCATTTTGTTGAAAATTTGTTTTGTTTAATTGAAAATTAATTTCCTAATTTGGAAATTTGAATATTTTATTTTTGGTTGAAAATTTATCTATTTTCTTCAAAATTTAACTATTTTGTTTAATTCATTTTATAGGAACAATTTTAGAAAGAATGTTTTCTTTCTAAAATTGTTTCTAAAGTTGTACCTCATTTTCTTCATTTAAAATTATTTCCTTTATTCAGGTTAATACTTGATTTGACAGGACAATTCTAAATGTGTTCGAAATTAACAAGTTACAGATTTTAACGTTAAAAATAGAAAATTTTTAATTTAAAAGTCTCAGTTAAATTGATCAAATTAGTAGACTCATAATTAAATGCTTTCACTTAATTCTAAATCCTATTTAAGTACTGTTTCAATCTAAAATATCACATTCTTAACTATTTAGTTTGAAATTTTTCAATCCAGGATGACATTTTTTCAAATATTTAGCAATATTTTCCACTTTTATTACAAATGAGCAATTATAAATCAATTATTAAAAACTGTTCTATTTGACACATTTTTTAATGAATGTATGTGAAATTATTGAATTTTCATACATAAATAACAATTGAATAATTATCAGTTTTAAAAAAATCCAAACTTAATTTATAACTATAAAATATTTTGAAAAATAAAAAAACTGAATTCGGATTTCTGAAGGTTTCGAAATAAAATTTTGAAGCTTCTCAAGGATCTTGGAAGAATTTGAGGAAATAAAAAGAAATTCTTTATTTTGCTGGGAAAATTTAGAATGATTTTTTATTCTAAAAAATTGATTTCAAGATAATATTAAAAAAGATTTAAGACAAACTTTTTCAATTAATAAATTAATCGAATAATGAAAATTATGTATGAATAACTAAAATAATAATAAATAATGATAATATGAATATATATGATAAATAATAATAATTAAATAATAATGTAATGTAAAATGAATAAAACTTCTAAAAAATTATATGATAACATAATTTTTTGTTTACAAATTTATTAAAATTAAAACAATAATAAAAATTTTAACGGATTCCAAAATAATTTAAAAGTGTACAGATTTCAAAATATTCAATACACAATGTAGATTTTTGAAGATTTCGAACACAAAGTTTATAAGCTTTCTAAGCAATTTAAAAGGCTTTAAATAAATGAAAAATTCTATCAAAATTCCTGGAAAAACAAAAAATAATTTTAAAAAAATGAATCTGTATGATTTGAAGGTGGCTTTTTTTACCTTTGCAAGATGTTTTAAAAATTGTGGGATAAATTCGAGGTCCAAGATAATAATATTATTATCAGATTCCTGGAGATTTTTTGAATTATTCTTTCGACAAAAATTTTGAAGAGAATATTTAGAAAGACTTCAAAACAAATTTTAATGTATAAATTAATGTTTTTAACTTACAATTGTTTAAAATGATATAATTTAAAAAAATTATAAATCAAAAGTATAAAATTTTAAATTTTGCAGCTTAACGGATTTAAATTACAAAATTTTCAATTGAAAAGTTTTTAAAGCTTTCATTTCATACGTGAAAATTACTGATCGTTTGAATTGAATTTTTTTTTTAACTTCAATTTGAAAACTTAAAATTCAAAAGTATTCTAATTTGATTGTTTAAATTTGCGATTCCTTTGCCAATTGTTCAATTTTGATTTGCAGTCAAAAAGTGGTTCGTTTTCGACCTAGGGTGACAAATATGGAGAATATTGAAATTAAATAATTTTAAATGACATACATGGTGTGCAATCAATTGCTATATATTTGAAAAAAATTCAAATTTTGAGCATCAAAGCTTTTTTTTGTAATAGCGATTATGTATACATAATCGTATCTTAATAAAAAATGATCAGATGTAATATTCTAAATATTTGTCATTCTAGGTCGAAAAAAAAAACAACTTCTTGGCCACAAAAATGTAAATAGGTAGATAGATGATACATGAAGTAATCCTTATTATTTTTTCCCTGTTGATATATAATTTTATTTGACCTAATCGTAGTATTGTCAAAAATGAAATTAAGTGGATAATCATTGTTCAATAAAATTTTTTCAATAGGATGATTCGAAAAGTAACTAATAAGTCTATTTGAAGAAGTCGGTTTTTGATACCAATTCATAATGATACCATTATCATTCCTAATTAATGTCCAATACAAAAAATTGATATGATTATTGTCCTGTAATTCATAGGTGATTTTTAAATTTTCATCATAGGAATTAAAAATATTGATGATAGTATCAACATGTTCCCTCTGTATACATAAAATGCTATCCTCTTCATAACGGTAATAAAAAATTGTAGTGTAATTGTGGATAGTTTTAAATTTTTGTACAAAAAATGATATCTGTAAACGGAATTTCACAATTTTGATTAATATCAACAAACCTTCTATCCAACCTATCAAGAACTAAATTACAAGGAACGTTGGTGAATAACGAACTGACATCAAGTGAAAGAAAAACATGGTCTTCATCTAATGTAACATTTTCAAGTATTTTTTTTTTTGAAATCGAAACTGTTATCAATGTGTGATTCAGGAGTCTTGATACCATTTTTTAAATCTTCATAAATTTTTTCTGCTAAAAAATGTGTAGGGCTGTTAACTAATGACATGATCGGACGGAGTGGAACATCTTTATGGATTTTCGGAAGTCCATAACATTTCGCTAGAACGGTGTCAGTCAAAGTAAGGTCAGTTTTATGATAAATACGATAAAGAAATTTTTTATCGAAGAAACCAAAATTCGCCATCCATAGTTCAATTGAAGAAGAAATTTCGATGTATAAAGGCAAAAAGAGTAAAAAAACTCATATGTTTGGTAAAGTGTGCGACGTTTCATTGGCATTGGTTCGCCAACCTCATCAGGCTAATTTATTAAAATAAAGAAACACCACATAAATATCACATATTTTTACAGGTACATAGTATAAATTAAAAACAAATTTTTAAAATTACCGTTGACTTCCACTGGTTAAAACAAATTTTAACACGTCTAATTCCAATAAATATAAAAGACCCATTTTTGGTCGACTGAAATGACAGTCTAAAGTCAACTGAAGAAACAAACCCTTGTGTCGTTATTATATACACGTACTCATACACATATTCATCGATAATACACATTGAATTCTATCTTGTCGAAAGTTAAACGCCCAAATTTAATTTCTGTAATAATGGAAAATATATTTCGCTGAGAGCATAAATATCTTCTTTTTTATTAATATTATTTGAACTGCTGTTAATATGGATCATCTCTAAAATCATTCTTTTTTATAATTAGGTTCTCGATCTACAACTTTTAAATTGTCCCAATCAAATGTGTGGCAAAAATTATGTTGATTATAAACAACCAACTCTGCTTTTTTCCTATTGATATGTTTATTGATCCGAGTTCTTAAAGATCTTTTTGTTTCACCCGCATAAGATGCAGGACATTGTTTACAAGAAAATTTATAAACTAAATTCGTTTCATCCCATTTTTAAGAAGTATCTTTTCCTAATTTTATTATAGAAGTTGAACTTTTTCTAATTTTAGTGATCGTAGCAATATTATAACTATTTAATATCTTAGACAATAGTGAAAAATTATTAGAAAAAGGAAGGCAAACTTTAAGTTGATATGCATTGGAAGGAATCTGATTGTTGTTACTACCTTGTTGTCAGAGTGATATTTGATTTTGTTCATGGGGACATTTATGTTTTTATTAATAAAACTAATTGGATCATTATTATTAATCCATAGCTGCTTAATTATTTTTAAATTATTGTGAGATAATAATATAGCTCTGTCAACAAGATTGTACACCATATTTTTTTCCTGTTGTATAGGATGATGTGAAGGAAAGTTAATTAGTCTGCCAGATGACATAGGTTTTTTGAACCAATTGGTGATACTGTGATTATCTTTCCTAATTAACGTCATGTCCAACAAATTAATACTTTTATTTTTCTCTTATTCAAAGGTAAATTTTAAATTTTTATTATAAGAATTGAAGACTTGAATAACTGTATCAATATAGCAGAGGAGTGAGAATAAAGAGCCCATTGGCGTGCCATTAATTTGTTAGCGAATATCGTTATCAAAAATAAAAAAAGTGTTTTCAAAAAGAAATTTCGTACAAGTTATGTCGTTAAATGGAAATTTTACATTGATTGTGGATATATTCAACTCTTTTTTCCAAACTTCGTAAAACTAAGTTATAAGGTATATTTGTAAACAATGAAAAAACATCAAGTGAAAGGAGAACATAATCGTCGTCTATGTATATATCTTTAATTTTTTCTTTCAATTCGAAACTATTGTTGACATGTGAAAAGGGGGTTTTAATATAATTTTTTAACTCATCATAAATTACTTTGGCTAAAAAATGTGTTGGTCTGTTAATAAGAGAAATAATCGAACGAAAAGGGCCATCTCGTTTATGTATTTTTGGCGGACCATAACATTTTGCCAGAACTGTATCAGTTAAAGTAAGTTCATTTTTATGGTATCTGTATTTTAAAAAATTATTATCATTTTGAAGCAAGGTTATAATTCCGTCCTAAGGAGGCAATGTCAATAACGTCTTGTGGAATTTGAGTCTCTGTTAAATTTGTAAACCAATGATCTTTATTTATCATCGATCGGTTATATTGATTAGCAAATAAGGATTCAAATTTAATTTGGTGTTTTGTATTACATTTTTTATGAATAGAATCAAATTTAATTAACGATAAATCAACGAACTTTTTAAAAATATTATCATTAAGTTCAGATTCTAAAAGGTTTTTTCTTATTTCAATTTTTAGTAATTTCCAAGAATAATGATGATTACACTTGTTGAGTTGTTTTCGACAAGTAACACTGTAAAATGAAACATTTTTTTGTCGTTTGTTAAGGTCTAAAATATGTTGCGGAACAACGTCATTACTTCTGCATTTCAATTAAAATTTTCGCTTAGATGTTGCTTTAGCTAATCTTCGGTTGATGAGGCTGATGAGGTTGGCGAACCAATGACAACGAAACGTCGCACACTTAACCAAACATATGAGTTTTTGACTCTTTGTGCCTTCATCCATCGAAATTTCTTCTTCAATCGACATTTGTTATCATTTAAATTTTCGAGAATTTCTGAATTATTCACTTGTAGTGATTTTAGTGGGTTGTTTCAATTTTGTATAGGTAGAAGTGTCACATAAAAGACTATGTATCTTGGAATAGTAGACAGATTTTTTTAAGACACACCGCAAGATCACTTTTATCAGCATTAGTAAAAATAATTCCTGGATGATTTTTCACAAAAATCCTGGTAGTTTTCATTTTTTTTTTGCAAAAATTCTGTCTTCTTTAGAAATGTGAACCTTGCTTTCTTTCAAAGCATTACTAATATTATGTGTCACTTTTTCCCTAATTTCATTTTTAGTATCCTTGTTAATTTCTAAAAATTGTGTCGATGACTTCTTGTTTCGAAATTTTAGACGGGAGACTGTGTTTTGGACTAAAAATACAAAATCAATAACCTTATACGGCATTTGAACGACTGTTAAATTTAAAAACCAACCGTCTTTATTGTTATTGTCCTGATACTGTGTATTCGGCAATAAAGATTCAAATTTTTTCTTGTGCAAATCATTCAGTTTTTTTTCAATAGTTTGAAATTTTTATTCGGAAAGTCGAAAGAATTCTTGCGTAATAATGCCATTCAAATCAGAATCTAGAATAAGTTTTTTTATTGTAACTAATGACTTTTGTAAAAAATTGATATGGAAATTAATGTCACGAATTACTATCGAAAGGTCGAGCAATACCTTGCTTTCGTACTATACTATGAAAGGTGATAAACCAATTCCTATTGATGAATTACTTGAATAAAAATGAAACTACTAGAATCGTCATCGTGGTTCAAAATGGTGGTAACTGAAGTTTATCTCATCATGGAATAACCAAAAGTTGAAAAAAAAGTTGGAAAAAGTTGGAAATAGATGTAAAGAAGCTTATCAATTTAAACAAAGCAATTTATAATATTAAAGCCAGAGAAACTTTTTTAGTCAATTGTCGCAGTCATAATTTATTACCTAAAAACATAACTAATGCTATAAACAATTTAAGAAATTTACAGTTTTTTCGTAATCGTTTCAAAAATCATGTTAACTTTATGTTAGACTCCTTGGAACGTCATATTACGGTTTCATTGGGTGTATCATCTTTATTCACTAATGCTCCTATTGATTTAGTGATCAACAGCATTTCAAGTAGATGGATTTACATTCAAAATTTTACAGGTTTACCTTTGACTGAATTTGAAACTGGAATAAAGTTTTCAATTAATCAAACAGTTTTTCAATTTAATAATAATTTTTACCGACAAGTATATGGGACTCCAATGGATTCTCCCATTTCACCTGTTTTAGCTGACCTTGTTATGCAAGACTTAGAGTCAATAGTTATGAGAAATTTAGATTTTACCATGCACACATATTCTCGTTATGTAGATGAAACTTTTATTATTTTACCTAAGGATAAATTAGATTATGTTATGCACCAATTTAATTATTTCCATCCGAGGCTTAAATTTACAGACGAAATAGAAACTAATAATTCCATTTCCTTTTTAAACGTTAAAGTTATCAAAACCCATGATGGCACTATTATCACGGATTGGTACAGAAAAGGTACTGATTCAGGTAGATATATTAACTTTTTTTCTAACCATCCTATTCAGCATAAAATAGTTATTATAAAAAATCTCGTAGACACATCATTTGAATTATCACATGCATATTTTCACAACTCTAATATTGATTTTATGAAGAATACTTTGTTTCTTAATAATTATCCAAAAGAGTTTGTTCAAACACACATTGATGATAAAGTAAAAAACCTTAAAGATTTTTTACCACAACAAATTAATTCACATCTGAAACTGAGTGATTGGTTCGATATTATGCAAGGCGTGAAACAAGGATGCGTTATGTCCTCGTGGCTATTTATCATATTCATGGATAAGTGTCTAAGAACTGCCCTCTTCAACGAAAAAGGTATAGATCTCGAAACCGTCAAAGTACGTGGGTTGGGTTTCGCAGATGACAAGATTGTTATGGCAGAATCAGTCGAAGACTTGCAAAGAATGTTGAATAAACTCAATACAAGCATGGAGAACATGGACCTCAAAATTAACGTGAATAAAACGAAAGTCATGGTGTTTGAGGGAAAAAGTGAGAAAACAATATGCAACATTGTCCTAAATGATGTGAGATTAGAACAAGTTGACAAGTACGTATATCTAGGTAGTCTATTCACTAGCGACGGAAAAATAGATGGGGAATTAGATAGGCGCATAAATAAGGGTAAGCAGGTTATCGGTAGAGCAAGGTCCATCCTCACAAACAAAAACATATCAAAAAAAGCTAAAATGGCCATACATAATTTCATACTCGTACCGACTGTACTATACGGTAGCGAGGCATGGACCTGTCAAGAAAAGGACAGGAGTGAAATCAACGCGATCGGCATGAAACCTCTGCGCATAATATGCGGAAAAACACTGATGGACAAAGTCCGAAACGAGATAATCCTCAAAGAATGTGGTACAGGAGACACGCTAGTTGACATATGGGAAAGAAATCAGTTAAGATGGTTCGGACATCTTGAAAGAATGAAAGATGAACGACTGACGAAGCAAGTATATAAAGGTAAAGTAAA
Source organism: Andricus quercusramuli (assembly GCA_932178445.1). Taxonomy (NCBI): domain Eukaryota; kingdom Metazoa; phylum Arthropoda; class Insecta; order Hymenoptera; family Cynipidae; genus Andricus; species Andricus quercusramuli. Next base: position 92,711 of record CAKNXH010000600.1, read on the forward strand.
TGGCAGAATGCCCAGAGGTAGACCGCCGAAAGAATGGTTAGAATCTGTAAATGAGACATTTATCCGAAGAGACATAAGAAGTCATAGGAACAGAAGAGCTTGCATGAAGAAATGCATGGACGTAAAGGAAGCTAGAGTAGTATGCCAGGACAGAAACGTGTGGCGACAAATAGTTTATAAGCAGAGTGACAATAGAGTGAATGATGCCTGAAACAAAGACCTTGGATACTAATGGGCCCAAGTGGGGAACCATACATAACAATTTTGTGAGGCTCCTCACTTGGGGTGATCGCTAGAGAGATTGATCAGCAACCTGAGTCGGAGCAGTGTTGCGGAGTGAACGTGTTATTTGAATAAATAACATGAAAACTCCAGATCAATCTAAAATATCTATACCATAACACATATACCTATATACCTATCTACCTTATACCATATAACGACCTACTTTACACCTATATACCTATCCCACTACTTTCCAACCGAGCAAGTCACGCCTACCCCGAAAGGGAAATGGCTTAATGGTATAATAATAATAATAATAATGATAGATGATAATTTAGATTTTGAACGTATTGTTTCTATACCTTTTCGTGCTAGTTTGTCCTTTGAAGTTAGAAGAATTTTGAGTGAATTTAACATTAAAACATCATTTAGATACAATCCTAAGAATCATAAAGTTATTGCAAAACATCAGGTTCAAACTGGTCATCAATTTGACTGGGAACATGTATTTATTTTACACCATGAACCGAATGAGTCTAAAAGACTTGTGGCGGAAATGTTTTTTATTAAGAATAAGGGTGATAATTTCTCAAATGTAGTAACTGATCTAAATCATTTTAGTCCATTATACAGCATAATACTAGATTCTTTAATTTAAGATCCAATGTTTTTCCCCTAAGCATATTCGTATCATCATTTCATCATTATTGTATAATTTCATTAACTAAAATTTAGGGAACCCGATATATTTGACTCACTAAGTTACTGTACTTGTGTTTCTATTATTTCATGCTCTTACCTTCCTTCACTTGATGTTAACCCTTACCATGGAGCGGAACGTTTGTTCTGTCTTCCTTTTTAAATTTAAAAGAAAAGTAAATTTTTTTCCGAAGAATTTTTTATGTTTCCGTGACACTGGACCTCATTACTTTTTATTGTATCAACAATTAAAATATCAAAACTACAGGTTAATTACAATGTTTTTTTAATTTTTCTTAATCTCACTTTTGTATAGTATATGTTCCGTTTTGTATTAAAAATCGCTTTTTTCTTCCTCGTCTTTTACAATTTTAGTATTTTTCTTGACAGAACACTTGAGATGGAATATAAGAGCATGAAAAACATTTTTTATCTACTGCGACATTTTGGGTTTTTTTGCAATTTTTTCTAAGGACTGATATTTGACTTGGATCTCTGTTCATGATGAGGAAAGCATTTTCTCTCGAAACGTTGAATTTTCGATCTGAAGTGCTTTAGTGATTTTGAATCACTGATGGTGATATTTGGTCGCTTGTTGACTTGAATGGAGAAACTATGGAAGATCGAGAACCCATTGGTCACTCAGAGTACGGACATCTATATTCATTAAGTTGATTTGCTGGGACTTGCGAGTTACCGGCAAAGTGTTCTCAAAGGAGCACTATGGTGAGATTCGAGTGAGAAACTTTAGCAGATGTGCGGGGTACATTAATTCGAGACCCTTGTGCCATCTTGGATCACCAACTTCTCCAGCAAGAAGCACGAACAGTAAATCCACCAAGAGATGGAATTTCGAACTTCCAATTAAAATTGTCAAACATTTTCGGGTTTGAGTTGGAAAATTCTAGAGCAATACAAATTTAGACTTGAAGTTATCTTAAAAAAATTGTATTCCAAGCCACCTTGGACCAAACCATTTTCAAATTTCGCGCCATACGAGATCATCAATCACATCACAAGCATGAGAATAAGTTCGAGAATATGCTCGACATTTATGTGCTTCCAGAATTTAATGAGAATTTGTAAGCATTTCGAATTAGGATTTAAAAAATCGTATTTTCTATCTTTCTTAATCATCATTACACTTTTTAAATTTCGCGGTAAAATAGATCGCTTCAAATTGGAAAGAGCGCTAAATTTGAATGATGAAAGAAGTCAAAGTATGTAATGGGAAAATTATAAATTCTTAATTCTTCCAGGAGTTCTGTTTTCAAGAAAAAAGATCAATTTCCAACCAAGTAAATCAATATTTAACTAAAATTATAAATCTTCAACCAAAAATATGAATCTTCAACCAAATAGTTAGTTGAATTTTCAACCCGAAAGATTAATTTTCTACCAAAAAAGACTCATTTTCAACTAAGTACATGAATTTTCTTCTGAAATAGATCAATTTTCAATCAAAATTAGAAAAGTTAAAACGTTACAAAAAAAACTGTCAAAAGAAACGGATTTTCAACAAAATAGTTTTTTTTATCCAAAAAATGATTTTTTAACCAAAAATAGAATTGAACTTTTATTTGACACAATTAATTTTCAGCCAAATAATTTAATTGTAAACCCAAAAGATGAATTTTCTACCAAAGAAGGTACAATTTCAATAAAATATATAAATTTCCAACTAGAAAAGATAAATTCACACAAAAAAATAATAATTCAATTTGAAGTTGGTAAAGTAAATTTGGAAAAAAATGAGTTTTCAGCAAAACTAATGAATTTTCAAATTAAAATATTACTTTTCAAACCAAAACGGAATAGTTACAACTTTATATAAAAAAATGAATTTTCAACCAGAAGGACACAAATTTTCAACTAAAGAAATTCATTTTTAATCACATTGATAAGTTCTTGAGCAAGTAGTGGAATTTTCAACTGAAATTCTTTTTCAATCAAGGAAATTAACTATCAACAAAAAATAGAATAATAGTTGAACTCTCTACAAAACAGATAATTTTTTAATAAAAAAGGTTACATTTCGATCAAAAAAGTTAAATTTTTTAAAGAATTGAATAGTTGAAGCGAACGTTTAACTAAAATGATGAATCTTCAACTAAAAAAAATAGTTTAACAAAAGGATTAAATTTCTATCTAAAAAGATAAATTTCTGATAAAACATGGAACAGTTATATTTTGAGTTAAAAAAAATCCTAAATAAGAAAAAACTAATTCTCAACCAAAAGGATCAATTTTCAACCAATAAGATGAATTTTCTATAAAAGTAGATGAATTCTTAACAATAAATTACAGGAATTTTCAATCAAATATTTCAATTTTTAAAGGAATTTTGGACCAAAAACAAGAATTATTCATCAAGAAGGATAAATATTTTTCCACAAAATTCAAATTTTCAATGAAATACAGAAATTTCAAACCAAATATTTGAATTTTCAAGTTAAGAAGATGAATCTTGAACCAAACATCTACAAGTTAAATTTTTAGTTAAAACAATTAATTTTCAACAAAATAATTGAATTTTGGAAAAAAGGCTTTTTAACTTAATAGATGAATCATAAAGCAAATAATTGAATTTTTAACAATGTACGAAAAATTTTATCGCGAGATAAAATCAATTTCCTGGCAGTTTAATTTAATAATTTGGCACAGCGTGATGGATATTTATTTTGGGGACAGGTCTTCTTGACTTTTTAGAATATATTTTTTTTTTCGAAAACTATGTTGAATACCTACTTATTTTAATTTATTTTAAAAAAATTTAAATAAATGTATTTAATAAAAATTGTTGTAAGACTTGAAAATTGAAGAATTTCAAATTGCGATTCGTATAAATTAACAAATTTTCAATTGCAAGTATTCCAAATTGAACTATTAAAAAATCTGTCATAGAAAAAATTAAATAATTTGCAATTCTTTATTATCAAATATATCAAGGATATATTTAAAATTTATCAAGAATATATATTTATGACTTTTTTCTCAACCTAAAAAGATAAATTCACAATAAAAAGTGTTATAGTTTATATTTCAATAAAAAATGATGAAATTTATACAAAAAAAAGTTTTTTAAAACCAAATAGATGACTTTTCAACAAATGAAGATTGTTTACTAGAGAAAGAAAATTTTACCTAGATTTTAACTAAACAGTTGAATTTGAAAAAAAGAAATTCTTACCAAAGCAAAGGAATTTATAAATCAAAAATACAAATTGAAAAAAAAGCTCAATTTTTGTTGAAAATAGATTATAGTTGATTTTTCACAATTCAAATATGAATCTTCAACCAAGAAAAAAGTTTCGAATTAAATTGAATTTTAAATCCAAAAAGAGGAAGTTATACCCAAAAAGGATGACGTTTTAACAAAATTGTTGAATTCTCTACCCAATAGTTGCATTTTTATCCAAAAAAGATGAAATTTCTCTTAAAATAATTGAATTTTCATTCAAGAAGGAAATAAATTTATTAAAAATAGTTGAATTTTCATCCAGAAAAGATTCCAGTTAACTTGAATAAAATTGAAATTTTCATCCAAAAAGACAAATTTTTTTAACCAGAAGGGATCAATTTTTAACGAATTAGTTTAATTCTCTACCAGCTTTCGGTTCATTTTTCAGATGAATTTTGAATTGAATTTTTCTTTTACAGTTGAATTTTCATCCAGGAAAGATTTCAGTTCTCTTCTTAACACCAAAATATTGAAATTGACCAAAGATTAAATTTTCTACAAAACAGGGAAATTTTCAAAAAAACAGCAGATTTTTCCACCAAAATTGACTTTTCAACAAAATTGTTAAATTTCAGACCAAATTGTTTCATTTTTATCCAAGAAAGATGTAATTCCTGCTAGAGCATTTATTCTGAAACAGATGAATTAAAAAAAACTTCCAACACCAACATAAGAATTGTAATCTATAAGTTAATTTTCTGCTAAATAGTCAAATTTTTAACCAAAAAGTATAATTTTTTAAAGATTGTTAAATTTTTATTCAAACAGTTGCATTTTTGTCCAAGAAAAATGAAAAATCTACTAGAACAGGTGAATTTTTAGAACAGACAAATTTTCCAAAAAATAGTTGCATTTCCATCCAAAAGGATTTCTATAGACTTTTCAACAAAAATTACAAATTTTTAACAAAAAGTGATTTGTCCAGAAAATAGTTAAGTTTTCAACAAAAAAATTGCATTTTGGTCCAAGAAAGATGCAATATTCCTACTAAAAAAAAAAGATGAACTTTTAAATTAAAAAGACAACTTTTCAGAAAAAATATTTCTCATCCAGAAAATATTTCAGTTGACTTATCAGCAACAAAATATAAATTTTAAACAGAAGGTTAACATTATATGGAAAGAGTTGCATATTTTACCAAAAAATAAGAATTTAAAAAAAAACAGTTGAATTTGAAAAAAATGTCTTGAACAAACAATCACAACCTAAAATATTCGTTTCTAAAGTTTACATATATTTCCCTTCAAAAATCAGTTACAATTAACAAGAAAATATTTTCCTTGATTTTCCAAATGAACGTATTAATTCCTCTAATGGATTTGGTTCCCTGCTGGGATAATTATTTCTTTTCATACACGGTTATTCATTATATTTTACATCACTTTATATTCAAGCATATATTTCGATTTAATAATTAGGCAATATAGAAAACATGTTACAAGTGCATGTAGCATGCTATTTTAGTAATTATTCAATATATTTTAAAACATTGTGAGAAGTAAAAGAAGCTACCAGAAAGACTAAAATTAGAGTATCGTTTATCTTTTTTCCCGTCCGGATATCATGTCAATGAATGTTCCGAGAATAGAGAAAGAGTAATGTTTTCTTCATTATAAGCACAAGTGACGTGTATAATCGGAAAATCCATTTCGTTCTTTTTTAAGCCAACTCCGCAGAAAGATCTATGTGAAAATCCCATACTTGGCGGCATTCCACGGGACGCCAGGAACATCTTTTATACAATTATAGTTTTTGCGCGATGCGATCTCGCCGGAAATATGAATGCGAGGAGGTGAAGGAGGTGAAGGATATAGGGGAGGAAAGACAGAGAGAAAGGAAGGATAGTCAGAAAAGAAGGATAGCGAGAAAGAAGGATAGAGAAAGGGCAGAGAGAGAGAGAGGAAGAGAGAAAGAAGAAAAGAGAAAGAAGGAAAGAGAAAGAGGGAAAGAGAAAGAAGGAAAGAGAAAGAAGGATAGAGAGAAGGGAAGAAAGAGAGAGTGTGAGAGGGTAGAGGGAGGAAGAGTGATTGAGTGAAAGGGGAGAGGTCGGAGGAGGAAAGGAGGTAGAAGGGGTGGGAAAAGGGGAAGTGGATAATAGCCCGGGATAGAATTGTTCCAGAAGCAAAAAACCAATCCATCCCTGAGTGTTATCGGATGGTAGAGACACTCATGGAACGAGTACCGCTGAAAATACCGAGATCGCTTTTCTCTCGGACAATCCTGGCTTCGTTGACCATAACTGAATCGACTCGTGGTATCTCTCTGCTCATAGATTAGTTTTTAAATGATAATTAAACACGTCCGATGATCGTTTTGTTTCTCTTTCCTCCTGTCTGGAATTAAAATGTAACTGAAGAAGCGATACGAGAGGTGAATATCCACGAGTGAAAAAAAATGAAGCATGAAAAAAGGAAATTGAAAGCTAGTTTTCAATTACTGGGGCAGAGAAAATTTAAACCTTATGTTTGGTTTCGATGATTGATTTTTAAAGGTGAGTATTGAGAAGCTTCAGTTTGGATGTTCAATTACTAAAAACCGGATTCCTTTCAAAAAGAACGTGTGGTATCAAAATCTATTTTGAAATACGAGAGATTAATATTGTTCAGAGAAAATGAATTTTTAAATAATTCAGTTTTTCATGATTAAATTTCAATAGAATCCTATCTATAAAAGAGGTGTGAGAACATGTCTCGGCTATTCAGCAATCATTGTTAAAAACCTGATTGGTTCATCGTTTCTTAAAATCCTAAGGATGTTTCAAAGAAAAAGAAATCATTTTTGATAACAAAAAATTTAAGTCACCCACAAAATTTAATTTAACATTGTTTTTTGATATTGAAGTTTACCTTATTACCGTTTGTTACTAAGTTTTGAAAAATTTTTAAATCTAATAATTGATGGCTTATTTTTTTGTGGAAAGTATTCTCTACACATCTTCTGTTTGCAATTTTTAAACTGAACTTCTTCTGTGGCCGAAATTTTCAAAACATATTTTTTTAAATGAAAATATGTATTTCTAAATAATTGTACTTGATGACTATTAACTTATTTTTGAAATTAAGAACAGTCAATATTGTTTTCTTTTTAGAATTATCTGTTGATGATTTTATGCTTCAAACTATTTTTCTTTAGGAACTGGATGCGGCAAAATTGCACAGAATATTTTCTTGAGAAAATAGGCTTTTATTAAAAAAAATCTACTCACTTCTTTCAAAATTTGGTAAGAAGTGATCAAAAAACAATGTTCAGTCAAAAATAAAGGTTTTTCAATAAACAATTTTTGTATGATTCAAACTTTCTTCATGAAAAATTATATATTTGCTCTTCGCAAATATCATCGACAAGTACCTTGAGATACCGGTTTTCACCGAAAATTCCTATTCAGGTTTCACAAAAAAATATTTCAGGATATTTAAAAAAAAATTCTAAAATGATTTGCAATTTGGGACCACTTTTTAATGCTATTTTAGTGTTTTTTTTTACCGGGAATGGGTATTTCTAATTTTCAAAAATCATAACGTTTTGCAGATTATTATTGTTCTTTATATTATTATTGAGAATTATTAAATAAACCAGTTTTAGTTTTCTTGGCTTTTTATAACAAGGATTGATAGTTTTAATAAAAAATCATTGGAAGTCAAAGAAGATAAAATATTTTTAAACAATTTTACTGACAATCAGTCTAGATTCTAATAATGATTCACAGTTTTTGAGCAATTTTAGGTCATGCTAACATTTTTCACCGGAAATCGGTTATTTTGAAGAAAGAAACCTTTGATATAAAAAAGGTTTAAAATCTTAAATAATTTTTGTTGTATCATTTGGACAACAATACAGTATCTTAGCGTTATCCACCGGGAATCTTTTCTTTTATACAAAACTCATTTGACTGAAAAAATTTATTTTCTTCTCTATTATTCAAAATAATAGATACAATAAAATTCTTGTAACTGTAAAACATTTTTGCAGCATTAAAAATCACTGAGAATTGCTTCTGATATTTAAGTCGCAAATGAATGTGAAATTTTGTATATATCCAAAAAATTTTAACTCATGTTATGATGCTTTTAAATGCTGAAAAGTGTGAATTACTTTTTTTTTTGGAAAGGACAAACACAATGTGTTCTAGTGATAGAAAACTACCCTTAATCTTTTTTAAACTATACCTTGGAACAATGTTTTGCTTCTTTGACCGCTTTTCACATAATTTTTCTTAGAAAATTCCTAGAATTAGTTCAAAAAAATGGAATCAATATTTAATTTTTCTTGATAAATTAAAAGTTCAAACTGTCTACTGGTACAGAATTTTCGGTCAGACCCTTTTTAGCTTATCAGTGCTAAAGTTACGGAAAATTCCACAATACTCGTCAATGCTGATTTCATATGATGAGAATTTGATATTAAAATCTAAACTGAAAAATTTCTGCTCAGTTGAAACAACTTAAAAAAAAAAAAAATTGTATGAGATTTCAAACTGTCATACACTAATAATCTGTGAAAAGAAACAAAGAGATAAAAGCACGCGGAAACATACAAGCTTCAATGTGGACAAAGTGATGAAATGAATTCGAATATTATTATTTATTAATCACACAATTATTTGTACAATAAATAAGGAAGAATGGGGTGGTATGACAGCCGAAATAAAATATTTCATTCATTTACGTCTCCCTACCACTACTATAGTAGGAACTTATCACCAGTACGTTAATGATACATTTTTTATTATTCCAATAAACGAAATTCAAGAAGTAATTCATAATTTGAATGCTTTTCATAGTAGAATCCAAACCACAGACGGAATTGAACATAAATATTTGAGTAGTTTCGTCAATATGGAGATTATTAGAGACGATAGCAATACTATTAAAACAGATTGGTTCCGTGAAAACACTCACTCAAATAGCCTACTTAGTTTGTATTCTAATCATCTTGAACGATACAAGATTACAATTATAAAAAACATAGTAGATTTAGCAATACTAATTTTCAAAAAACTTTTCATACTAAAAATCTAGACGCAGTTAATAAATATTTTATTGCAATAAATATCCAAAAGATTTTACTAAACAACATAAAAAAGAAAGAATAATAGAAATACATATAAAACAAAATAGCATTCGAAACATTCAGGATAATCAAAGCCAGCAGAAAAGTATTAAAGACCAAGAACAAATAATTTCAATTACATTCCTTGAAGACATTTTAGAAAATATTGAACTTCTCCTTTAAAAAATCGATATTAAAACTGTTTACCCAGTAGATTCCAAACTTGATACATTCATCAAAATGGGCACCTTCTAGTGGTCCTAGACAATCTACCGTTGTTTATAAACCAAAATTCTGATTAAAAAAAACATAAAGGAGAAAGAATTGAACAATTGAAGAAGAAAGACACGATGCTTCAAACAAAATTACGGATATAGAACACTATAATTCAGCATACAATAGACTGCTTAACTTTCTTTCGTAACTTCTATACCAAAAACAATCAAAACAAAAATTGATTTGAAATTATTATTCTTTAAAAGATTTATTTTTTCTATTTCTAAAGAATATTATATATGGTGGCTCTGCGACAAAAACTTATAACAGCCTTTCTCATTATATATTACTAAGTACTTGCTAGGTACTTGCGCTCAGACAATTTTAATTATACTTTCTATAACAGAATATTTAAAAACTAGCAGTTTAAATGGATCATAAAAAACATATTCACAAAACTGAAAATTTTAAATATAAGACATTAATTAATGAATTTATATTTAACATTAATTTATATTCAAACCCATCTGCCAACACTGACATACGATTTCGAAACCAAATTAAACTTTTAGCTTCTTTACAAATACCATATACTAATTAAATTTAAATTGTAACAATGATGTTGACCAACAACTAGGTATAGAAGTAATTTGAAAAATAAAATTGATTTCTCAATGCTCATAAGCAGTATGAATAACACAGAAATTTTTAATTGTATATCAAATCATAATAAATTTTAGAAAAAACAAATTGTTTCAACAGATATTTAGAAGTTTTGAAAAGATTAGAAAAAAATGTACATCATGAAAACTTTTAAAGTTTTCACGAGAATAGAAGAAATTCTTGAGATTCTTAGCGAAATTTCAAATGATTTTTTATCTTCAAAAATTAATTTTCAGAGAATATTTAAGAAAATTTTGAAACTTTTCAAAAGATTTCAAAAATTCTGAAAAAAGCATCTGAAACATTTTAAAGCAATTTTTTTAATTTTGCAAGATAAAATAATCGAATCACTTTAAGAGAGATCTAGGATTTGCTCATGTTTTAAAAAGACTTAAAAATAATTTCAAGTTTGGGAAGATTTGAAATTTTTTTTCAAGAAATGTAGCTTTACGTAGACTTGGAAAAATGGGAGCTTTTTAGGAATTGTGAAAGGTTTCCAAACTATAAAAAAAATTTTTCAAAAAAACTCTAGAAATCTCAGATAATGTAAACAATTTTTTAATTAATTCAAAAAAAAAAATTCAAAAGATGTTAATGGTTTCTAAAATTGTGAAAAAAATCTGCAAGATTTTAAGGCAATTTTATCAATTTTGAAGAATTTTTCCAAATTTAAGAATAATTCGAGTTAGTTTTTTGAAAGGTTCCACGAGAATAAAAGAATTTCTTGAGATTCTCAGCGAAATTTCAAATGATTTTTTATTTTCAAAAATTAATTCTCAGAGAATATTTAAAAAGATTTCAGATATTCTCAAAAAAGCATCTGGAACATTTTAGGGCAATTTTTTTAATTTTGAGAAATAAAAAAAAATCTAATCATTTTAAAAGAGATCTAGGATTTGCTCAAGTTTTAAAAATACTTCAAAGTAATTTGAAGTTTGGAAAGATTAAAATTTTTTTTTTCAAATGTAGATTTATGTAGATTTTGAAAAAATACGAGCTTTTTGAGAATTGTGAAAGGTTTCAAAACCATGAAAAAACTTTCTCAAGATTTCTGGAAACATTTCAAATAATTTTTTAATTAATTTTCAAAGAAAATTTCAATAGATTTCAATAGGTTTCTGAAAATGTCGAAAAAATCTGCAAGATTTTAAGGCAATTTTATTAATTTTGAAGGTTTTTTCCAAATTTAAGAAAAATTTGAGTTAGTTACAAATTTTGTTCGAAATTTATAAGTTTGGAAGAGATTAAAAATATTTTAAAAATTGTGAAGGTTTATAAAAATTAGTAAAATATTTTTCAATTTCTTCCAAAATTCCAAAAGTTCTAAATACATTTTGTTTTGAATCTCTTCAAATTTCGAATTATTCTGGAAAATTTTTAAAAACATCTAAATATATTTTCGATGGATTCGAATGTTTCCTAAAGCATTAAAAAAGTCCTACAGAAATAGACATTTTTTATTGAAACCTTCTAGGTACTTTTTTGATAATGTTGGGAATCTTTTGAAACCACTCAAAATATTTTCCTAAAATTAATTTTGAAAAATAAAAAATCATTTTTAATTTCCTTAGAAATGCCAAAAAAAATCCCACAAATTTGAGCAAAATCGGTTAATGTTTATGGATGTCGCAAAGACATTGACCACTGATTTAACATGTGAAAAAGTTAGCTTTTTGTAAATCTAATATTTAAATGCGATAGTATGTTACAAATAATTTCGTGTTTCAGTACATTGTTCAGAATTCGTCAGAGAATGATAATTATTATTCTATGTTATATATATATATATATATATTATAATAATATTATGAATTTATTATTGATTACAATCAATCATAAATGTTTAAATTAAATAATTTTAAGCCACTCTCATGGGGCCCTAAAGAAAATCCCATAAGTGACAAATTTTAATTTTACCTAATATTGCGCTTTATTGACGCTGTTTGAAATTTTTAGGAATTCTATATGTTTACTTGATTAATGGACGTTGAATGAAATTTTGAATTTGATTTTAGTCTGATTCAGAATTCTTGAATTTCAAAAAAATAATCTTCATCCGGTAATCTAAGAAAACCCAGTCTTTTGCTAACTGATATTCAATTTTTTGAACTAGTTCAATTTGTTCAAACATTTCAGAGTATTCTTAAGAAGCGAAGTAGAGCTTAAAAATATTTCAGTCTTTCAAAAAATAGCAAAAATTAAATAAGTAATAAAAAAATTGTTTGAACAAATCAACTTTTTGTGAAAATCTACGATTATTCAAAATAAACAAATATTAATTTACCATTTCGCGAGTTAACTAAAAAGAAATGAATATTTAGACAAACTAAAATCGTTTAAACAATTGAATATCAGTTCGCAAATGACTGGGATTGTTAATCACCAAATAAAATCACCAAATAATGATTATTAATTTTTAAAAAGCGTCAATAAACCGCAATATTACCTCAAATTAAAATTTGTCACTTATGGGGTTTTCTTTGGGGACCCATAAGATTGGCTTGAAGTTATTTAACCTAAAAATTAATGCTTTATTCTTATTATCTGACGAACACTGAACAATATACTGAAACGCAGAATTATTTAAAACATATTATCGCGTCTAAGTATTAGATTTACAAAAAGCTGACTTTTCCCCATGTTGAATCAATTGGAAACTTCATGGTCTTTGCGCCACCCCTAAATGTTAACCGAATTCGCTCAAATTTAAGAGAGATTTTTTTTGGGGCATTTGAACAAATCTGGGAAGTGAGAGCAGAGAAATTCGAAATGTGAAAAATAAGGGCCACCCTAATGGTTATGATTCTGAAATGTGTACCTTGAATTGAAAATAAAGTAATAATCCTAGCGAAAGAATAAAAACAGCCCTGGATTTGTCTCAGCCATATCTCCAGAAAATTTGCCTTTCATTTTTTTAAAGAAGCCATCTTCAAACAAATATATTGTTTATAATTTTTAGGAATTTATTCAACATAAATGGAAATCAATTCAAAGTTACTTACTGAAACCTAACGTAGGATTTGGTTTTCAATTTTCAAATCCACATGCTGCATGACGCATCGTGAAGGAGTAAACGTGGAGGGAATAAAAACTATAGATGATATTTTAATTATTGGTAAGTGAATGTTTGGACAGCTTCAATAATGATTTACTCTTGTATTAGTATATGTTTTTTGAATATTTTTGTCACAAAACTTGAAAACCCTGGAAAAATGTTAATAACAATTTGACTGTCCAAATAATTTGTTTATTGCAAAAATAAAAAAAGCTCCTGGTAATATGGTAGTGAGGAATCAACCCATATTCTTAAAGCTCCTTTACGACTAATACTTTTGTTTATAATAAAGGCACAATGTTAATGCTGAGACAAATCCAGGGCCAGAATATTAATAATTTTTATTTCAAAACGCTGTATAATTCAAGGTTAATCTATGATTGTTAGTTGATATCGCAAACATCACTTTGTTACAAGCATGTGATTATTCTGGCTGGATAATGTTACCTGCTTCGCTTGCAACATGTTACTGCTACCACGTATTTTTATTTATTGATAAGTCTCAGAAAGTAATTTGAGTAATTTCTCCCAAAGGAACAGTTCTGCTCTGCTGGTTCATGTATGAATAAACTTCGTGGGGACTCCCATTTGAGATCCTGACAAGGAAAAAGGATTCCTGGAGAACGCCTTGGAGAAAAGCACACTATTTCATATAATCGAGCTTCTGACATCCATCAGAAGTATATAAGTATCATGGAGAATCAGGGGATTGAGTAAGTTTTATACAGACATTTACAACATTGTAACGAGGAATGATTGAGTGAGTTTAATGTGAAAGTTTACGATCAAGTTTTGTACGTAGGGTCCGAGGGCTAATCATGATTTACTTTAATCAGGGATAGAATGCGAAATGATTGGAATGAATTTGGTATACAAATTAATTTGATCTATACACTGTATTGATTATTTATTTTAGTGAATTCTTGATCATTGTGGAAGAACACTATTGACTGGTTTTTCAAACCTTGTTACAAGCATGTGACTACTCAAACTAGTCACTGTGTTAGCTGGGGCCCGCTAAACGATTATGGGTTTTGCAGACATTGCAGATCCAGATGTTCTCCTCGGAACACAGGAAATCTTTTCCCCAAAGATACGTACAAGTTTCTCCAATGTATGATACTTGCAAAAACTGCCACCAAAGCGTTGTAGCAGCTTTGAAAAAAATTAGAATTTCTCCTTCTTAGGTGCAATCTGTATCCATATCACCATCATCCACAATAACATCCACTAGATGATTATGGGTTCTACAGGCTCGACATATTTCAGATCGAGATGTTCCCCTAGCAAAATAGCAAGACTCCTCTTGAAAGATACGTACAAGTTTCCCCAATGCATATGATGCTTAGAAAAACTGTCTCCGAGGCGTTATAGCAGCTTTTGAATGACTTCTGGTGTGAGGAAGTTTCCCACTTTTCCCCTCGTAGTGACTACATCGAGTCGCTGCTTCCTTATATCCATAAGACGACCCCATATTGACGGATATGGAGATAAGTCGTGTTGTAGAAAAATATCCATATCTCGCATGTGTATATATGTCTTTAAAGTATGTTGGTATTTCTGCTATCGACCTAGGCCAAAAGCAAAAGGGTTCTTTTGAAACCTCCATTGAAGCAAATAAGCGCAGCAGACGTGCCGACTCGGTAAGTAAGAAGGCAAGCGAGGAAGGGGGGACACAGAAGGTGAGCTGTTGAAAATAGTTTGAAAACGTCAGAAATACTTCTGCGTGGAAGGATCGAGTCGGAGAGGCGAAATTGCATTTCACGCGGTAGCAGAGGCTAAATCCGAAAGGCGCAAGACATAAGCGAAAAGGGGCGAAATAAGAAGGAAGGATGATGAGGATTTAAATGGCAAGAAGACTAAGGCCTTTCAGCAGAAATATTCAAAGCGGAAAATTCGCTTTTGAATTTTAATTCTTCCTTCGGTGTAGTATTTTCAGAAGGATACCTTATTACCTCATGCTTCTCATTGGTCTTGACTTCCGGTGAAAAAACTTAAGATCGAAAAATACTTCCGCTTGCGAAATTGTAAAGTATGTTGTGGTTGAGATGAGATGAGATAACGAAAATTGTTCAAACTTTAGAGAAAAATTATGCGAGATTTGTTGACGCTTTCGGATCTCGGAGAGTACGAAAAATTGGAGACATTTCATGCCAAACCTAGCCGAAGAAAGATAATATTTTTTAATATTATCTGCCAATATCCATTTGGTGATACCAATTAAAATAAGCAATTCTCAATATGCCCTACTGTTTTTGAACTACTCTTTAGAAACGTACCAAGTAACAAAAAATTCTATAATAATTGGGAATGCGAAACAGAATGCCTTTGGCTATGAAAATATTGTTAATTAAGTTATAAACTTTAATTACACTGCAAAAATCTGCCAAGAAACAATTTTGTTTCCATAAAAACTATTTATAGAAGCTAATCACATTTTTTTTCATAACGAAAATCACTCCTTTTATCATACATATTTGTTACTCATAACATGTCTACAAAATATTCTCCATTCATGAAAATGTTGTGACGAATATTACAAATTAAAAGAATTAATAGAAATTTTTACACATATTCTATTGAATTAAAATCTCAAAGATACGAGAGATAGAAGTGAATTTAAAATAGAATCAAATTGAGGAAACCATCTAACCGGATATCCAATATCATCAAATTATTGAAGCTTTTAGCCGAATGTATACCGTTTTTATAACGTATTCATCACTTTAAAGCGAGATTTTAGTGAAAAAGATTTTTTTTTTTTGTAAAATAAGGGTGAATTATTATATCCTTTGAGTTTTAAAAATGTTAAAACCATGCGTCAATAATTCTTTTTGCGAAAAGTGGATTTATCATGTTATGTTTGCTTAATCCTCATTTACATATAAATTTTTGTTTCAGAGAACTTAAAGTTGATTTTTTAAGTTGAAAATATTAAATATTTCCGGCTGATTATTTACTTTTTCATGTGAAAATTTTATTATTCAGTGAACAATTATTTATCTTGTTGAAAATTCAATAATTTGGTAAAAAAATGTCTTGAATATCTTCATTCTTTTTTGCAAATTCAATCATTTTGTTCGAGGTTTTTTTTTTTATTTACAATTCATTTAAGCGGTTTAAAAATGCAATTATTTTGATTGAAATTCATCTCTACTTTAAAAATTATTTTTTTTTTAGTGGAAATTTAATATTTTGTGTTCTAAATGCAAATGTAGAAAATTGATGTTTTATGTTGAAAATTTATCTTTTTGGATTGAAATTTCATTATTTTTTAAGAAGTTAATTTTTTTTCTCAATATTTCGGATTTTATTTGTAAATTATGTTTTCTTGTTTGGAAAGTTGACCACATTGAAGTTTTCCATAAATACAGATTTTAAACGTTTCTCATTAATTAAAAAGGAAACCAAGAGTCATATCGAAAATTTGAAGACACCTATAGATTCGTCTCCGAAATACCTGGATGGCGAAAAATAATATCGAAAAACCAAAAACACCGTCGCAGTTTGAAAAACTGCAGTTTGAAAATTTAACTTAATTTTTGTCTTTGTTCATTCGTCTTTTTGTTTTTAAAATGGTATAAAATGCAACTATTTGATTAAAAATCAACGTTTCTGTTGGAAGTTTAACTGCTCTGTTGCAAATTAGTCTTTTTCGCTTGAAAATGGTAGAAAATCCAACTATTTGTTTAAAAATTAATTTTTTTGTTGGAAATGAAACTTTTTTGTTGGAAATTAGTGTTTTTGGTTTGAAAATAGTAGAAAATTCAACTATTCGGTAGAAATTTAATGTATAGAATTCCAGGAAATAAAAAAAGAATCCAGAATTAAAATTTGATCTATTTTGTTAAAAATATAAGTATTTTGTTATAAAGTCTGAATTCGATCGATAGACAATTCGTCTTTTTGTTTTGAAAATGGTAGAAAATTTAACAATTTGGTTAAAAATGTACTTTTTATTGGAAATACAACTGTTTTGTTGTAAAATTAATAATTAATTCTCAAAGTTAATTGAATTAAATCTTTCTGGATTGAAAATGTAGAAAGTTCAACTATGTGGTTGAAAATTAACCTTTTTTGAAAAAGTTAATATTTTTGGTGCGAAAATTCAATCATTTGGGTTGAAATTCATGTATATTGTTGAAAGTTGTATTTTGGCAGGAAGACCAAATTTAGTCTAAAATTAACTTTTCGTCAAATGAGGAGAATTTATCTCTTGTATTGAAAATTCGTCTTTTTGTTTTGAAAATAGTAGAAGGTTCATCTATTTGGTTGGAAATTAACTTTTTCGTGAAAACTTAATATTTTTGATGTGGAAATTCAACGATTTGCTTTAAAATTCATTTATTATGTTAAAAATTGTAATATTGTGGCAGGAAGTCCAAATTTGGTCGAAAATTAACTTTTTTGTTGAAAATTTAACTCTTTCATAGAAAATTCGTTTTTTCGGTTAGGAAATGGTAGAAAATTCAAATATTTGGTTGAAAATTTTTTTTTTTTTTTTGGAAATGTAACTGTTTTGTTTTAAATTAGTCTTTCTGGATTGAAATTGTAGAAAGTTCAACTATTCTGTTCAAAATTTACTTTTTAATTGAAAATTAATATTTTTTGTGCCAAAATTCAACTCATTAACGATTTAAAGCGGTTTAAAATTCATTTATTTTGTTAAAAATTGTTGTATGTGAGCAGAAAGTCCAAGTTTGGTCGCAAATTAACTTTTTGTCGAAAATTTAAGTCTTTTGTAGGAAATTCGTCTTTTTGTTTTAAAAATGGTAAAAAATTCAACCATTTGGTTGAAGATGAACTTTTTTGATGGAAATAAATACTTTTAGTACAGAAATTCAACCAATTGTTTGAAAATTCATATGTTCTGTTAAAAATTAGAGTATTATAGTATATCGTGAATTTGGTCGAAAATTAACTTTTTTGTCGGAAACTTAACTCTTTTATAGAAAATTCGTCTTTTTGTTTTGAAAATGGTAGATAATTCAACTATTTGGTGAAAAATTTACTTTTTTGTTGGAAATCAGTCTTTCTGGTCCGAAAATGAAGAATGTTCAACTATTTGTTCGAAAATTAATTTTTTTTGTTGGAAATTAATATTTCTAGTTTGAAAATTCAACCATTGGTTTCAAATTCATGAATGAAAATTTAACACTTTTATTGAAAATTCGTATTTTTCTTTTGAAAATAGTAAAATGGTCATCTATTTTGTTTAAAATAACTTTTTCGTTGGAAATTTATCTGTTTTGTTGGAAATTAGTCTTTTTGGTTTGAAAATGGTAGAAAATTCAAGCATTTGGCTTAGAATGAACTTTTTTTATGGAAATTGGTATGAAAGTTCAACAATTTTATGGAAAATACGTCTCTTTGGTTTGAAAATAGTAGAAAATTAAACTGTTTGGTTTGAAATTAACTTTCTTATTGAAACTAACAATTTTGACATGAAAATTTAACCATTTGATTGAAAATTCATGTCGTTTGTTAAAAATTTAAGTATTTCGGTGAAAGGTTCAAATTTGGTGAAAAATTAACTTTTTTTTTTGGAAATCCGTCCCTGTGGCTTGAAACATTTATTTTTTTGGTAATAATACGAATGATTTGTTGAGAAATGTGACTAAAAAATCTTACTTTAGCCGATGCCTATTTCTTTTTTTGTTAAGTTTTTGTGAACTGTCATCTTAGTTATATTTTTTTTAAACTACAACGTAATGCAACTGTAGTTACGTTTTTCCGTCAAGTAACGTAACTAGAACTAGTGAATCAAAAAAAGCAACTTGCCCTTCACTGCTTAGGGCCCACTTTTATTTAGAAAATCTGCCCGCTTCCGATCCAATACAGACAAACATACATACGAGCAGAGAGACAAACAGACAGACAAAGAGACAGACAATCAGACAGACGTACAGACGGACAAACATACAGACAAACATACAAACAAACAGACAGACAGAAAAACAGACAAACATACATACAAACAGACAGAAAAACAGACAGACATACATTTTGTGAAAACCGGGTTTTTGGGTTCAGGGTGTCTCAAAACGTGGACATTTGACAAAAACGGGGGCAAGAGTCGAATTTTACACAAATAAATACCTTTTCATTATAGGATCAGAATGTAAGAATCAATTTCACACGGTTTATATTTTTCTCTAAAAAAGCAAGTGTCGGCTTAGCCCCACTGTGGAGTCAGCCCATTTCGCCCCTAATTTTTTTCCAATTATTCCTTCATTCTTTATTCCATTAGTTAATCTATTCAATTCGTCCGTAAAAATTGAAGTTAGGTCTGAATTAATTGCACGGAGGATCACGAAAATACTATTAAAGTGTGACGCAGAACCTTGTACTATCTTCTGAATTGAGTTCGCAAAGCGCACGTTCAATTCATATCTGTTCTGAATGCAAGCCAGAAAGTAACTTTTGCTTTACCGGCTTCCGGATATTCTTCTTGGGGTTAGGTTTAGTTATCGGGGAAGAGGATTAACGAAACTCAGGAGCGAAGCACTATGATAATTTTATCGACTATTTTCTCTCCTTCTCGGTCCCACTATTTTATACCCTTTCTTACTTTTTATTCGCACCTACTCTGGATTTTGAAGAAAAGAAGTCATCGTTTCGAAAGTTGAACTTTTATAGTAGAATTGTTCTTGCGATTTAATTGCACATCAAAAAACCTCAACCGACTTTACCGAGTTTCAGACCTTTAAGAATTATATCGTCTTTTTTTATTGACCCAAGGTGCTTTCCGGCAATTAAAAAAAATCGTTATTTTTTATGAACGAAAGTTTTTTTTTCAAGTTTAGAGCTTTAATGTTAATGTAAAAATATAATAGTCAGGGGTTGTCTATCGATTTATTTTTTGATTTTGGTAATGAAGCAAGAAAAAATAAAAACTTTAAAATATCAGACTTCAAAATTTAAAAAAGAGCTTAAAATGCTCTCAAATTAGGGAATGTTGGGGATTTTTTTCAATTTACGACAAATTTTTAACAAAAAGAAAATAATTTTGAACCGCACGGTTGCATAGATAATCAAATGCTTGAATTTTCTAGAAAATTGACGAATTTTGAACAAAATAGTTGAACTTTTAACCAAATTGGTAAATATTCGAACCCAAGAGATGAATTTTTTAGAAGACAGTTTTATTTTTGACGAAGAAGTCAAAAATGTGAATTTTAAACAAAATTTTCAAGCGGAAATGGAGAAGTTAAAATTTCAGATAAAAATAATTAATCACTAATTAGATATATTATCAACCAAAGAGATGACTTTTCTACCCAGAATATTAATTTTTTTAACAGAAAATAAGAATTTTTAACAAAATTTTTGAATTTAAATATTTTATGGTTGAATATTCATTCAACCATAAACTATTATTTTTCAATCGAATAGTTAATTATCAAGATAATAGTTGAATTTTTAAACAAATAGTTCAGTTTTTAAGCGAATAGTCTAATTTTGTTAGAAAAATAGATGAATTTTCAATCAAAGATATCCATTTTCAATAAAAAAGATAATTTTCTCAGAATAGTTCAATTTTATACAAAATTGTTGAATTTTCAAGCCTAATGAACGAATTTTCTGCAAAATAGTTGAATTTTCAACTCGAACATATAGATTTTGAGCAAAAATGCAAAATTAACAACCAAATAGTTTTTTACAACCAAAAAAGATGGATTATAACAAATTCAAGGGATTTTAATTTGAAATAAAGAACAGTTCAATCCAACTGAAAAAAGAAGAATTTTCCACAAACTATTTCAATCGAAAAGGATAAACTTTTAAACAATAAAATTAATTCTTTACAAAAATTAAAGCATTTAAAAAAAAATACAAGAATTTTCAACCAAGAAGGGGAATTTCCAACTAGAAAATATCAATTTTATCGAGTTGCCGAAAATTTTTATTGGGCAAAATTGTATTTGAGTTTTAAAAATTGAGAATGAAAATTATCAAAATAAAACGTGGAAACATTTATTTGAAAAAAGCTTCAAAAAAGTTCGAAGTAAATTTACTCAAAAAATTCCAGCGTTTTTTTTTTGCTCTTGATTTTGTCCAGACTCGTCCTAATGCCTGCCCGATTTGAACTGAATTTTTCCTCGGCCTTAATAAAAAAATATAATTTTGGTTAATCTCTCTGGTTGAAAATTTGACTATTTTGTTGCAAATATGTTTCTTTTCAGTTGAAAATTAAGTATTTTAACTGAAAAATTAACTATTTAATTTTTGGGTAATTTCTGGGTGAAAAAAAGTATTTTTGATTCAAAATTAAAATCCTTTTTTGTATTAGAGTTAAACTATTCAAAAAAAAAAAAATTGTTGAAGATTGACTATAATAGTTGTGAGCTCAACAATTTAATTCTAAATAAACTTTTTGGATTGAAAGTTCATATTTTCAGGTTGGAAAATCAGATGATTTATAACAAATTCGTCTTTTTGGCTTAAAAATGCAATAGAGTGGTAGAAATTTGAACTATTTCACTAAAAATGAGATTTAAAAGAAATATATATATTTTTGGTTAAAAATTCAGCTATTCAGTTAAAAATTTCTTTTTCGTTTTTTGTTTTGAAATTAATGTTGTCATCCGAAAATGTAGCAATTCTATTTTTGGTTCAAGATGTTTCCTTTATGTGTGGAAAATTTAACTTCATCTTAAAAAAATCACTATTTTGTTAAAAATTCGTCTTTTTTATTTAAATTGAACTGGTTGGAAATTAGTTTTTGAAAATGAAAATTCAATGATATTATTTTTGTTTGGAAACAGATCTTTCAAGTTGTAGATTTAACTTTGGAAAATTTGACTTTTTGGCTTCAAAAACTGAACTAGATTGTTAAAAATGTGTCTATTTTGGTAGAAATTTTTTTTTTTTATAGATTCATCCATTTGGTTAAGAAATGAACTATTTTTTGAAAATTTTACTTCTTTCGTTGAATTCTGTTGGTTGATAATACTTTTCTTGTTGTTGAAAATGAGCATTTTTTATTTCCTTGGTTCAGAATTGCACTATTTTGTTTGATTTTTTTTAGTCGAAAATTGAACTATATAAATTGAATTATATTCTTTTTGTAATGGATGAAATTCAGAGGTGAAATAGGCAGCAGCGTATTACTAAAAAAGCAGAAAAAATTATGTGTGTATTTTCTGAAAAAAGTTCCTTCTCTCGATCTCTCTAGTAGCTTAATTATGCGTGTGTTTCCTGAAAGAAGTTTCTTTTTCTGTCAACCTCTCTAGTAGCTTAATTATGCGTGTGTTTTCTGAAGAAAGTTTATTCTATCGATCTCTAGTAGCTTAATAATGCGTGTATTTTCTGAGAAAAGTTTCTTCTGTCAATCCCTCTAGTAGCTTAATACATGCGTGTATTTTTTTGAAGAAGTTTCTTCTTTCGATCTCTCTAGTAGCTTAATCATGTGTGTATTCTCAGAAGAAAGTTTCTTTTCTTGATCTGTCTAGTATCTTAGTAATGCGTGTATTTTCTGAGAAAAGTTTTTTCTCCTGATCTCTCTAATAGCTTAATTATGCGCGTATATTCTAAAAGAAGTTCCTTTTCTCTATCTCTTTAGTAGCTTAGTTATGCGTGTGTTTTCTGGAAAAAGTTTATTCTTTTGAGCTCTCTAGCAGCTTAATAATGCGTGTGTTTTCTGAGAGAGGTTTCTTCTGTCAATCTCTCTAGTAGCTTAATACATGAGTGTATTTTCTGAAAGAAGTTTCTTCTCTCGAACTCTCTAGAAGCTTAATTAGGAGTGAGTTTTCTGAAAAAATTCATTCCTTTTATCTCTCTAGTAGCTTAATAATGCGTGTATTTTCTGAAAAAAGTTTCTTCTCTCGATCTCTCAAGCAGCTTAATGATGCGTGTATTTTCTGAAAAAAGTTTCTTCTCTCGATCTCTCAAGCAGCTTAATGATGCGTGTATTTTCTGAAAAAGTTTCTTCTCTCGATTTCTCTAGTAGCTTGATCATGCGTGTATTTTCAGAAGAAAGTTCCTTCTCTCGATCTGTCTATTAACTTAATAATGCGTGTATTTTCTGAGAAGATTTTCTTCTCCTGATCTCTCTAATAGCTTAATTATGCGTGTATTTTCTGAAAGCAGTTCCTTTTCTCGATCTCTCTAGTAGCTTAATTATGCGTTTGTTTTCTGGAAAAAGTTTATTCTTTTGAGCTCCCTAGTAGCTTAATAATGCGTGTGTTTTCTGAAAAAAAGTTTATTTTCTCTATCTGTCCAGTATCTCAATAATGTGTGTATTTTCTGAGAAGAGTTTTTTCTCCTGATCTCTCTAATAGCTTAATTATGTATGTATTCTCTGAAAGAAGTTTCTTTTCTCGATCTCTCTAGTGGCTTAATTATGCGTTTGTTTTCTGGAAAAAGTTTACTCTTTTGAGTTCCCTAGTAGCTTAATAATGCGCGTGTTTTCTGAAAAAAGTTCATTTTCTCTACCTGTCTAGTATCTCAATAATGCGTGTATTTTCTGAGAAGAGTTTCTTCTCTTGATCTATCTAATAGTTTAATTATGTGTGTATTTTCTGAAAGAATTTCCTTCTCTCGATCTCTCTAGTAGCTTAATTAGGCGTGAGTTTTCTGAAAAAAGTTAATTCTTTTGATCTCTCTAGTACTTAATAATGCGTTTATTTTCTGAGAAAAGTTTCTGCTGTAGATCTCTCTAGTAGCTTAATACATGCGGATATTTCCTGGAAAAAGTTCCTTCTCTCAATCTCTCTAGTAGCTTAATCATGCGTGTATTTTCAGAAGAAAGTTCCTTCTCTCGATCTGTCTAGTGCCTTAATAATGCGTGTATTTTCTGTAAAGAGTTTCTTCTCCTGATCTCTCAAGCAGCTTAATGATGCGTGTATTTTCTGAAAAAAGTTCCTTCTCTCGATCTCTCTAGTAGCTTAATAATGCGTGTATTTTCTGAAAAAAGTTCCTTCTCTCGATCTCTCTAGTAGCTTAATAATGCGTGTATTTTCAGAAAAAAGTTCCTTCTCTCGATCCCTCTAGTAGCCTAATGGGAAAGCAACTGACCGGCAATTGGAAGTTCTGAGGTTCGATTCCCAGCGGAGCGAAAGCAGATCTTTTTTCAGAAAAAAATTATTAGAAGGTTTTATTTCTACAGTTATCCTGTTGGCTTTAATTTCAATCCAGATACTTATCTACAAAATTAAAGCCGACTTTCATAAAATAAAAACTAGAGCTTTAATGCATTTATAGAACATTTATTTTTGTAGAGCGTAGTATTTCTTTCAATGAACTGCTTTCGTGAACTGCAAGGTTTCAAGATCATTGACATTCACATTTCAGTCTCATTCCGCTCTAAAAAGTTACTTGCTCATTAGCGACTGTATCTATGGATTAATTACAGGATTTTCTTTATGAAAACTATTCGCCAGGATTACGCGAGAGAAATCGAAAAAATATCGATTTTCACTACGTGAGTGACCTTCTTCAGCTTCTGGTGCTTCTAACGATATCAACGACATTTTTTATCGATAGGACTTGACCAGGAAATTGCAATGTGACTGGGAAATTTTATATTCTTGCGAAGAATGATTTCCCACTTTTTTGTTTTCCCTTTCATTTCTTTATTCAGACTATCTTTAAATTTAAAAAAAAATATGAATATTCTCTCATTTTTTAATTTAAATTATCAATTTAGAAAGAAATGTCGCAAAATTGAGCATTTATTTTTAAATCGATCAAATAAAATATTTCAGAGGAAAATTTTATATGCTGATCGTATATGAGATATTTCGAATTAATTAATTAAAAAGTGGGAGAGTTTTATTTTATTTTTGGCAACTAATCGTATGCCTGACTATATCCGGATTATACTACTTATCGACGGAAATTTAAAAACCACAAAATAATTTTTTTCTCATAATAAATAATAAATGTTCCGTCTCAGAATTCTACAAAAGCCTGTATTTAAAAAAATAATAATTTTGTAGCATCAAAAATTTCCGACCGTAAGTGGTAAATGCCGGCTACCGACAGACATGAATTAATTGAGTTTTGAAAATTGAGTTCACTTTAAAAAGCAATAAAAAGAGGGAAATAGGGACACAGAGAACCGCTTATATTGAATTGGTATTAAATTGGTACACTAAAAAATCTCTATTTTTAACTAGATAGCTTATAAAACTATTTTTTAACAACCCTGTAAAAACAAAATCATACTTTAAATCTTAATTCATGCTGAAAATATTCCTGTAATTTTGTTTAAAACTTCATTCGTCAAACCATAAGCTGGTCATAATCGATCAGCTGCATTAATATTTTAGTAATAAAATGTTTAATAATATATGAAGGGTACTTTATTTCACCAGAATAATTAATTAACAAATTGGTTTATTTTACCACAGAAAACAAGCAAATTAATCAATTACATAATTAATTGAAGATAATCGATTGTACATTATAGAAACTGCTATAGACAGATTAAAGACCAACATTATCCAGAGAAAAAAATCATTAGCAACATTTTTAACCAATATGACTTTTTTATAACAAAAAATAAAGTTTTTAGAAGAGAGTTGAATTTTCAACAAGAAAGGTTGAATTTTCAACCAAGAAATATGACTTTCCTACCATAAAAGATGAATCTTCAATTACGAAGATAAATTTCCTCACAATGGGCAAATTTTCAATAAAATATATTAATTTTCAACCAAATAGTTGAATTTTTCAGTCAAAAGAATAAGCTTCCAACCAAAACTGGAAGAGTCAGATTCGGCATAAAGAAAAAACTAATTATCAGCCAGTTGAATTCAACAAAAAGTTAATTTTCGATTAGAAAGATCAATTTTTAACGAAATAGCAGAATTTTCAACTAAAAAAGATAAATTATCACCCCAAATTAAGATCGTTAAAGAATTTTTCAACCACTTGAATTCAACTAAAAGAGACGATTTCTTCATAAAATAGTTAAATCCTTAACCAAAACAATCAGTTTTATACAAAAAAGAATAATTTTCTACCAGAATAGACAAATTTTTAACGAAATACATAAATGTTTCAATTTACCCAATCTACCCAATGCTTGAATTATCAACTTATGAATAATAAATTTTCAACTAAAAATTGAGGAGCTACATTTTTAGATAAAAAAAATTTTAGCTAGGAGAAAATGAATTTTCAATAAAGTAATTACTCTTTTTATCAAATATTTTGATTTTCGATAAAATAGTTGAATTTTCAACCAAATCGTATAATTTTTCATGAAATTCTTACATTTTAAATCTAAAAAGAAACATTTTTTACAAAATGGATCAATTTCCGGCCCAAAGATGAAAATTTTTTAACAAAAATGTTGAATTATGATCAAATTATAGAATTTTCAACTAAAATTATGAAACTTCGACAAAAACAACATTTATTTTTTACAAAGTAGTTCTAAGCCAAGTAGTTGAATTTTTGTATGAAAAAAAATAATTTGAAATAGAACATGTGGTGGGTAATATTAAAAAAATTTAATTTCGATGAAGAACAGTTAAATTCAACCAAAAAATACAAATTTTCAAGAAAATAATTGAGTCTTCAACCACAACAGATTGATTTTCAACCAAGCAGTTGCATTTTTAGCTTACGAAGATGATTTTTTCGGCAGAAATATAATTTATTCAAAAAAAGACGAATTCGCAACCAAATACATGTAGTTTCAACCAGATAAGATCAATTTCTGATTTAAAATATAAAATTTCCAAAAAAAATTTCATAGTTACATTTTTAGTTGAGAAAATTGATTTTCAAGCAAGAAACGAAATTTCAACCATTTTAATCTAACTGAAAAAGACAAATTTTTGAAAAAATAGTTTAATTATTTACAAAAATGATGAATTTTAGACAAACAAAATAAAAAAATTGCCCAAAGAAAGAATTTTGAACAAAATACATGAATTTTCTAATAATTTAAACAGAAACTAATTTTCAACAGAATGGTTGAATTTTCAAATGAATTTTTAAATTTTTTAAATAAATATATTAATTTTTTACCAGAGTAGTTTAATTTTTAACCAAAAATATGAATTCTTAAAAAAAAGTTAATTTTCAAATAAATAGTTGAACCCTCTGTCGTAGAGTTGAAGTTGCAACCCTTAAATATAAATTTTCAATTCAAGTGATGAATCTTTAACCAAAAAGATGCATTTTTTACAGAGCAGTTCCAAATCAAGTAGTTGATTTTTGAAACAGAAAAATTAATTTCTCATAAAAAGACAAAATATATGAATTTTCAAACAGAAAAAATCAATATTCAATTCAAAGTGTCAATTTTCAAATAGAAATTGAATAGTTACATTCACAAAAAATAAAATTAATTCTCAACCAAAAAAAAAACTAATCTTCAACAAAATATTCAAATTTTCAACCAAAGAGGTGAATTTTCATCTGAATGATGAATTTGAGAAGAAAAGAATTTTTAAGAAGTGAATTCAAGTACTTGAATTTTCAAAAAAGATGAATTTTCACCCAAAAAGGAAACAACTCTTCAACAAAACAGTTCAATCTTCGACCAAAGAGATGAATTTTCAAACAACAAAAAAATGAATCTTTAACAAAGTAGTTCAAATTTCTCCTGAATAGTTGATTTGTTGACCAAAAATGATGAGTTTTCATCAAACTAGTTGCATATTCAACAAAATAATTACATTCATAAGCAAATAGTAGAATTTTTAACCAAACGAGATCGAATCTTCCATCCAGGTTCTGCAATAAAAAAATCCTTTTGTTAACTTCTCTTTAATTAAAAACAATGAAACTAAAAATGGATTTGAATTCCTATAAAAAAGTTATTTTTTTCCAAAAGAGAATGAAAAGGCTAATAAAAACCTTGCCGATCCTGTAACATCACTAATGTACATTTAATGTCTCAACTTCGAACGTACTTTACCCGCAACAAAAGTAAAGATAAAGGAAAATGAGAGATAAAAGAAAAATTTAAGAGGCCAAGAGCAAGATAAGGTTTGAAAATGCGTTCACGTTTATATAGTTGATTTGACTTGCCTTTTAAATTCACAAGGAAAAATTAAATAAAAGGGGAAAATTTATCATCCGTAGTACATATTCAGCTAAATATGCGCTCCTTTTAGCTATATGTTTGACTGCATTCGTTTCGTCCGCCTTCTGCAAAGGAGACTCTGGAATTCAAGAATTCGCATCGAGTTACAGCCGAGGGTGGAATCGAAGTCTTTTCATTCGAGTGGAAATGAAATCGAAATACCGTCGAGTTTACTGCACGCACTTGTATATGAAATTCTGCTTGCTGAGTGGTACGACGATAAAATTCAAAATGAACATCCATAATCACAATTTGAAAATAAAGATAAAACCTGTATGAAAGAATGACGGTATAGAAATATTTTTGACAATTTTGCAATCATCGATTTAAACAGTATTTCAAACAATTAGTCAAATTTTTGTCTTTTTTAAGTATGATACCATTCACTTAACAATGCGTAATTCGAAAATATTTCAATTGAAAAATTTGCCAATTCATATTTTTATTTTCAAGTTTTAATTTAAAGAATTTTAAAATGCAGTCTTAAATAATCGAACAATTGAAAATTTAAGGCGTTAGAACTGGTGTTTTAAAGAGTTTAACTGCTCAGAGAAATTCTCGAGAGCATGAGAATATGCTCGATTTTTATGTGCTTTGGGAATTTAATGAGCATTTATGAGAATTTTGAATTAGGATTTCAAAAATCGTATTTTCTATCTTTATTAATAATAATTACATTATTTAAATTTCGCATAGAAATGTATCAAAGTTATGGAAAACATATTATTCGCATTAAACAGTGCCTTATTCAAAAAGGTAGATTTTCAAGCAAAGAAATGAATTTTTAACCAAAATGATGAATTTTCATCAAAGAATATGAATTTTTACTCAAATGTTTAAATTTTCAACCCAAAAGATTAATTTTCTACCCAAAAAGGTTAATTTCCAACAAAGTAAATGAATTTTCATCGAAAAAAAGTCAATTTTCAACCAAAAATAGAAAAATTAAAATTTCAGTTAAGGCAATCAATTTCCAACCAAAAAAATGAAATCTCAACAAAATAATTTAATTTTAATCTAGAAAAGGTAAATTTACAAACCAAAAATATAATATTTCAATTTGCAGTTAGAAAAGTGAATTAAAAAAAAAACGAGTTGTCAGACAAATTAATTAAAATTCAACTAAAAATATAAATTTTCAAGCGAAAATGGTATAGTTATATCTTCAGTTGAAAAAATTAATTTTCAACTAAGAGGAGATGAATTTTCAACCAAAGAAATGAATTTTTAAATAAAATGATGAATCTTCAACCAAGAATATGAATTTTTAACCAAATAGTTAGTTGAATTTTCAATTCGAAAGATTAATTTTCTACCGAAAAAGGCTCTTTTTCAACAAAGCACATGAATTTTCACTTTAAAAAAACTCAATTTTTCACCAAAATTAGAATAGTTAAAATTTCAGAAAGATAAATGTTCCACAAAAAAATGTCAAAAGAGGATTTACTTTTTCGTTGAAAAAAATATTTTTTAACAAAAAATAGAAAAATTAAGTTTTATACTAAAAAAAAACGAATTTTCAACCAAAGAAATTGATTTTTAATCACAATGATGAATTTTCAACCAAAAATATGAAATTTTGACTAAAAGGTGGATTTTTCAATCTGAAATTCAAACCTTCAAAAATTTAATTTTCAACCAAATACATGAATTTTAAACTAAAAAGATAAATTTTCCACCGAAAATAAAGTAGGATAATTTTCAGTCAGTAAAATAAATCTTCAACCAAAAAAACTAATTTTCAACAAAACAGTTAAATTTTCAA
>CAKNXH010000600.1:123072-141024 GCA_932178445.1 Andricus quercusramuli
TTAGTTTATAAACAGAAATGTAATCATTTAATTTTGAATTTTTCTAGATTGAAATTTCGAAAATTATATAAAATTTGAAAAAATGTGAAACAAAATGATTTTTCAAAATTTCAAAAAAAAAATTTAAAGCATTTGAAGGATTTTTAAACTATTTAAAAAAAAAGCAATCTAGGTTTTAATTTGAGAAGTTTTCAGTTTATACAAAAAAATATATAATCTTTTAATTTTTAATGTTTCTACCTTGAAATTTAAAAAATTATATAAAATTTGAAAGAATGTAATACAACATGATTTTTCAAAATTTTGAAGCATTTTGAAGATTTTTGAAACATTCAAAATAAAAGCAATTTAGCTTTCAATTTAGCAAGTTTTAAGTTTATAAAGAGAAATGTAATCGTTCAATTTTGAATTTTTCTGGCTTGAAATTTCAAAAATGATATGAAATTTGGAAAAAAGTGAGAAAAAGATGATTTTTCAAAATTTTGAAATAAAATTTTAAAGCATATCAAGGATTTTCAAACAACTTAAAATGGAAGTGATTCATCTTTTAATTTAAGAAGTATATATTTCATAAACAAAAATGTATTTTTTCAATTTCTAATGTTCCTAGCTTGAAATTTCAAAAATTTTATAAAATTTGAAAAAATACTGAAAAACATGATTTTTCAAAATTTTTAAATGAAATTTCAAGCATTTCGAGGATTCTTAAGCTATTTAAAATAAAAGTAATTTAGCTTTCAATATGAAAAGTGTTTAGTTTATACACAAAAATGAAATCGTTCAATTTTTAATGTTTCTAGCTCGAAATTTCAAAAATGATATAAAATTTGAAAAAATGTAATACAACATGATTTTTCAAAATTTTTAAATAAATTTTTTAACCATTTTAAGGATTTTTATACTATTTAAAATAAAAGAAATTTACCTTTTAATTTAAGAAGTTTTAAGTTTATAAGCAGAAATGTAAGCGTTCAGTTTTAAATGTTTCTGGCTTGAAATTTCAAAAATTTTATAAAATTTGAGAAAATACAAAACTGCATGATTTTTCATAATTTTGAAATAAAATTTCAAGCTTTTCAAGGATTTTTGAACTATTTAAAATAAAAGCAATTTAGGTTTTGATTTAAGAAGTGGTTCAGTTTATTAAAAAAATCATTTAATTTTTAATGTTTCTAGCTTGAAATTTCAAAAATGATATAAAATTTGAAAAAATGTAATACGACATGATTTTTCAAAAATTTGAAATGAAATTTTGAAGCATTTTAAGGATTTTTTAAACTATTTAAAAGAAAATAAATTTATCTTTTAATTTAAGAAGTGTTCAGTATATAAAAAAAATATAACCGTCCAATTATTAATCTTTCTAGCTTGAAATTTCAAAAATTATATTAAATTTGAAAAAATGTAAAACAACCTGATGTTTTGAAATTTTGAAATGAAATCTTGGAGTATTTCAAGGATTTTTAAACTATTTAAAATAAAATTAGGTAAGCTTTCAATTGAAAAAGTGTTTAGTTTATAAAAAAAAATTGTCATTGTTCAATTTCTAATTTTTCTAGCTTGAAATGGCTTAAATTAATATAATTTGAAAAAAATTTTGATTCACTGATTGATTATTCAATTAAGAGCATTGAAAATGATAACGCAGCTTTAGGTTTTTGGAATTAAATCTTTAAAATCTAAAATTTATGAAAGTTTAAAATTCTTCCTTTCGCAGTTACTTGAAAATTGTTGAGTTAAAAAGTGTTAGAAGCTTTCAAAATTCAAGAGTTCCACTTTGAGTGCTATAATTTGTAATTTATTTTTTATTGCTTCAAATGGAAAAATATTAAGCTTTAGAGTTCCTATTTCGTAATTTCATTGACCGTGAAAAATTTTTGTGAACCGAGAAAAAACTGATAATGACCGGGAATTTTTTCTTGGATCAAAATGGCCATTCTGATATATGTAAGTTACGTACAAACTTGAAAAAAGGTACTTTGATAAAGTTTGATTTTCGAGCACAAACATTGTCATGTTCATTATGATATTATGAAACCAAAATGGCAAAGATACAAAGAAAATATTTTCTTGGAACAAAACTTTAACAGAAATGGTACAAAGTTGAATTTTAAATACAAAGTTTATTTCTGAGTAAAAAATATGAATTAACAATAAAAATTATTTAAAAAAAAAACGGTTGCATCTACAACCAAGTATTTGAATTTTCAATCAAACGGGATAAATTTTTAACAAAATAATTGAATTTCAAATCTACGAATATAAATTTTGAAAGAAACGGCTACCTTTTCGAACAAACCCGATTCAACTTTCACAAAAAACGGTTGCATTTTGAATCAAATAGTTAAATCTTCAATCCAACAAGATAAATCTTTAAGAAGGCAGTTCAATTTCCGAAAAAAGTAATCACTTTTAGCAAAATAGTGTAATTTCCAAAACAAAAATATTTTTTATTGGACGTAGGAAGTTGTAAATCTCTAGAAGTGGACATATTGTCTTTCAAGTAGTATGGTTCGTTTAACGCCAGACAATGTGTATGTCAAGTGATATAGATCACTTATGTCAGGCATATTGTGTATCAAGTAGCATCGATCAATTTCAGTCAGCCACAATTAAAACAATCTCAATGAAATTCCTAATTTATATTTTATTCAACAATTTTAAGAAAATAGTATAATGATAAACAAACTAATTGAATTTTCATCAATATAAATAAATTTTCAACCATGAAGTTTTCTACCAAAGAAGATATATTTTCAATCCAAGAGTGCAAATAGTGAAACTTTCAAAAACAAAAGTTCATTTCCTATAAAGTAGTTCAAATTTTGACAAAATAGATCATTTTTTAATCCAAGTGGACAAATTTTCTATCCATAATAACGAATTATGAACCTTAAATTCAATTTTCAACCAAAAAGATGACTTTTCAAGAAAATAGTTCATTTTTTAACAACAAAATTTAATTATTTAGAGAATAGTTGAATTTTTACCAAACATTTAAATCTTCTCCCTAGAAAGATGATTTCTGAACCAAATAGTTGAAGTTCCAACAAAAAGAAAGTTAACACTCAACCAAATAGTTGAATTTAAAACAAAATCTTGAATTTTCAAGAATAAATGAGCAAAGTTTAACATAATAGTTAAATTTTTAATGAAATAGTTGGATTCATAAAGAAAAAAAGGCAAATAAATCCCTCGTATTAATAAGAATCATAGTAAATCTTATGCAAATTGTAAAAAAAAAAATTTTTCACAGGATGGGAAGTAGGGGAAATAAGGGGAACAAAAGTAAGAAGAAATAAGGGGAAATGAGAAGAGAGGAAGTAGGTGAAGTTAGGAGGGGCGAAGGAGATGAAATGAGGGTGATAACTGAGGGGAAATTATGGTAGTGAAAATAGTGAAAATAAGGGAAAATGAGGAATGGGAAAGTACATGAATAACTGGGTAGAGAATCGTGAAAAAATGAGGGGTGTACAGGGAATAGGAAAATTTTAGATTGAAAACGGATGAATTCAGGAAAACCAAAACCAAAAAAAGATTTTTCAGTGACGGGAAGTGACAGGAAAAATGGAAGAATAAGGGTAAATTAGACGAGGTGAAGAAGAGGATATGATGAAAAATAAGGGGTGTGGCATTAAGTGATACGTAGGAAAATAAGAAAAGGAGAGATAGGGGAAGTGAATGAAGCTGAGGTAAGAGAAAGTATGTGATTTAGAGGAAATAATGGAGAGTAGGGAAAGTAAAAGGAATTGAGGAGAGGGGAAGTAGGGTTAGCGATAGGAAACAAAGGAAGAGAAAGTAGCGGAAATGCCAGAAAATGAGTGGAAATTAGAGGAGGGGAGGTAAGGGGTAGGAAAACTAGGAGAATATGGGAAAATTACAGTGCAGGTGTAGGGAAAGTGAGAGGAAATGTAGGAAGGGAAGTGAGTGAAGTAGAGGAAATGAAGGGAGGGGAAGTATGGAAAATGAGAGGAAGCTCAGAGGAGGAAAATAAGAACTAGAAAGAATGAATAGAAGTGATGGAAATGAAAGAAGGGGAAGTAGAGAAAGTGGTGGGAAGCGGAAAAGAAAGGAAGTATCGGAAATGAAAGAAAATGAGTGAAAATTATAGGAGGGGAAGTAAGGAAAATACGGGAAGAAAAAAGTAGGAGAATGAGAGAAAATGATGATGAAGGGGAATAGAGACAGTTTGAGGAAATCAAGGAAGGGAAGCAGGTGAAGTAGAGGAAATGAAGTAAGGGGAATTATGGAAATTGAAAGGCGGCTTAGAGTGAGGAAAATAAGAACTAGGGAGAATGTATAGAAATTGTATAAATGCGAGAAGGGGAAGTAGAGAGGGTGATGAGAAGCGAAAGAAAAGAAAGTAGCGGAAATGAAAGAAAGTGAATGTAAAAAACAGGAGGGGAAGTAAGGAAAATAAGGGAAGGAAAAGTAGGGGAATGAGACAAAATGATGATGAAGGGGAATAGGGATAGTATGAGGGAATGAAGGAAGAAAAGTGGGTGAAATAGAGGAAAGTAAGTAACGGAAAGTATTGGAAATGAGAAGCTTCTTGGAGTGTGTGAGGAAAATGGCAAGTGGTAATATGGTAAGAGATTATGGTAACTATTTTTTTCATATCAGTAATTAAAAAATAAGAGAATAAGGGAAAATGGGGTCATCTAGACACTTATGCTGGAGGCTTTTTTTGGTCCGATTTTCATCGGGGATGATTCAAAATGAAGACATGTGGATGTAGAATTGAGATAAAAAGTAAAACTTGCTACGTTATGGTTTTCTTCTTTTAATATCAGTGATTAAAGAAAGCAAAATGAGAAATATTGTATTTCTGCTAGTAAGTGATATGAATTAGAGGGTTATTCACTCCGGCATTGCGTCTGTAATGCATTTCACGTTCGGTGTCTCGAGAGTGCCTAATAAACTGACATTATTGCTAGTACCGTGAGCCGGCTGCAAGCGAGAGAAATAGTACGCGGTTATAGTGGTGAAAGCAGAGAGGAGGAAGGAAGAAGGAGGAAGGAGAAAGGAGAAAGGAGATAGGAGGAAGAAGAAAGGAGAAAGGAGATAGAAGAAAGGAGAAAGGAGGAAGGAGAAGGGAGAAAGAAGAAAGGAGATAGGAGAAAGGAGACAGGAGAGAGGATTAAGGAGAAAGGAGAAAGAGGAGGAAGGAGAGAGGAGAAAGGAGAGAGGAAGGAGAGAGAGGGAAGATAAGGGAGGAGTGTAGGAAGGAGCTCGGTGAAGTACCTACGAACATACGTGTAACTTACTAGGTGTGATTTGAATTTATTCGTGGTATAGGCTGTGGCTGACAGCTTCGTTCGTATGCATAGCCAGCGATGTTGATTGGCTGCACACGTGAAGTTGGCGCAAGGCACAAGGCGCATGGTGCACCACATAACACAACAAAGTCTACACACTTGAAATTGATATATGTGATACACTTTGCATATATGGTACAAGAAAGATATCTGCATAAAGGAATATATATGTTCGTTACTGCAATATACATCTAAATTGGCAAATTATCCCTACAGAAAGCTAAAAGATTACTTTTCAAGAAAATTCTTAAATTTTCTGAAGAACAATTACATTTTTAACTAAATATTTGTCTTGTAAACTTCGAAAGATGAATTATAAACAAAAAACTTTAATTAATATGATGCTAATGTTTTTTGTCTACTTGGTCTAAAATCAATAGTTCTTGAGCATTGAATATTAATTTTATGAGTTGTGAAAAAAATCCCTCTTGCTCCGCTGGAATTCGAACACAAGTTCTTTCAGATTTCTTGTCTGATGCTTTAACAAACTGAGCTACGGAGAGACGAGAAGATTCTTTCCACAACTCCTATAATTTGAATGTCGACGTCATTGAATGTACTTGCAAGATTAATTTTTAATCATTCCAACAAGAGAGTGATTTTTCTTAATTGGTGTTATGGGGGTTTGACAAGCGAAATAGTAATTTATATGATGTTAATGTTTTTTGTCTACTTGGTCTAAAATCAATATTTTCTAAATATTAATTCTTAATTTTATCAGTTGTGAAATAAATCTGAAAGACCTGGCGGAGCTAGAGAGATTTTTTTCACAACTTATAAATTTAATAATCAATATTTAAAAAAATATTGATTTTAGACCAAGTAGACAAAAAACATTAACATCATATTAATTGTTATTTCGCTGGTCAAGAAACCATAACATCAATTAATAAAAATCAATCTTATGATGAAATGACTGAAAATTAATCTTGCAAGTGCATTAAATGACGTTGTCATTCAACTTGTAGAAGTTGTGAAGTGAATCTTCTCGTTTCTCCGCAGCTTAGCCGGTTAAAGCATCAGACCGGAAATTTGAAAGATCTGGTGTTCGAATCCCAGCAGAGCTAGAGAGATTTTTTTCACAACTTATGAAATTAATAATCAATATTAAAAAAATATTGATTTCAGACCAAGTAGACAATAACATTACGATCATACTAATTGCTATTTTGCTGGTCGAAAAACCATAACAACAATTGATAAAAAAGTGTTATAGTTGATTTTAAAGTCAAAAAGATGAATTTTCAACAGGTGAGAATTTTTCAGTATGAAAGAAAAAAAAGTTCACCTAAATTGTTGAACCTTAAAGCCAAAATACGAGTTTCCTGTACAAAAATTGAATTTTCAACCAGAAAATAAGAATTTTCAGCAAAAAAATTAATTTTCAACAAAATAGTCAAATTTCTAACCAAAGAGATCATTCTCAACTATAAATATGAATCTTGAACAAAAAAATAATTTGGTAAGGAAGTGGTTCAAACAAAATTTTCAATCCAAATAGT
This sequence comes from Andricus quercusramuli, assembly GCA_932178445.1. Classification (NCBI taxonomy): domain Eukaryota; kingdom Metazoa; phylum Arthropoda; class Insecta; order Hymenoptera; family Cynipidae; genus Andricus; species Andricus quercusramuli. Next base: position 129,893 of record CAKNXH010000600.1, read on the forward strand.
TGACTCATCAAGCAAAGAAGATTAATTTTCAACCAGAAAGTTGCATTTGTACCGAAAAAAAATTAAATTTCTACTAAAACAGATGAATTTTTAAATCGAAAAGACAAATTTTCAAGAAAAAAATATTTGAGTTTTTATCTAAGAAATATTTTGTTTTGACTTTTTAACATCATTATATGAATTTTTGATAAGGAGTAAATTTTCTGCAAAGGAACTTGAATTTTTAACCCAAAAAGACGAATTTTCAACAAAACAGTTGAATTTTTAACCAAAACGGATGACTTTTTGGAGACATTACCAAATTTTAAAACAAACAATTGCATTTATATCCAACAAAGACGAAATTTCTACTCAGACAGCTGACTTTTTGAATAATTTTTTTTTTTTTTTTCAATCAGTCCAATTTTTATTCAAAAAAGATTTCAGTTGATTTTTCAACAAAATTGTTGAATTCTTGACCAATAGGGATAAGAAAGAAAAAACAATTCCATTTCATTTTTCATATTGTGTTAAAAATTCAACAATTTTGTTAAAAATTCAACTATTCGGTAAAAAATTGGACTTTCTTGCCTGAATATTCAACAATTCTGTTGAAATTTTCTTTTCACATTAAGGCAAAATCTTTTTTTCGTTGAAAATGCAACTGCTTTATTCAAAAATAATCTTTTTTAATTGAGCATTCAAATATGTTATTGAAAAATCATCTTTTTTGGCTGAGCTAAACTGTTATTTATACAAAATTAAAATCTTTTCCAAGAACAAAAAAAACATAATATGGTCAAAAAACATAATATCAAAAACTATAACATCAAAAAATATAAAATCTTTTTTTGTTTTATTTATCTATATTTACATTTTTTGATAAAAATTTATCTTTTTTTGTTTAAACTTTCACTTATTTGGTTGGAAGATGATCTTTTTTTGTTAAAAATGCAAACATATGGTTGAAGGTTGAACTTTTTTATGAATAATTAGTTTTTTCGCTTGAAAATTTAACTGTCTCCTTAAAAATACGTCTGTTTACGGCCAAAAATTAATTTTGTGACTACAAATTCAAGTATTCTGTTATTAAGAGTCTGCAATTATTATGTTTGCAGATAAAAATGCTTTTTTTATTTGAAAAAAAATTATCATCTGCTTGCAAATAAAATTATTTGGTTGGTGATACAAAAATTTGGCTGAAAAGACATTCTTTTTGGTTCAAAATTTGTTTTTGGTTTTTGTTGTTGAATGATAATTTTATTAAATAAAAATTTAAATACTTATTTCCTAGTTCCAAATTTATCTTTGTAGTTCAAAATTTGTTTTTTTGTAGAGAATTATTATTGTAAATAGAAAGTTAACTATTCCATTCTTGATTAAAAATTCATAATTTTTAATCAAGAAATAAACTATTTTTTTAGAAATTAGCTTTTTGACAGGAGGTCACTTTTTTACAAATAATTTTACCATTCGAGTTGAAGATTCGCTATTTGGTTGAAAATTGATCCGTTTTATTTGGAAATAAAGCTATATGGTTTGAATACTTTTTTGTTGAAAATTTATATTTGCGAGTTAAAAATTGAACTATTTTGTTAAAAATTCTTCTCTTCTGATTAAATATTAAATAATATTCAAAATTTATAAAAATTGAACTATTTTGTATTCAAACTTTTCTTCTGGTTACATATCAACCATTACATTATTCGCTGATAATTCTTTTTTGTTAATTCAACTACTTGGTTGAACTCCTTTCTTAAAAACTCATTTTTGTGTTTAAAGATTAATCATCTTAGTTGAGAACTTCTCTCATCGGTTGATCCAACTATTTTGTTAAAACTTCTGTTTTTTGTTGAATATTAATTTTTTAACCTAAATTTTACTGTACAGTTTTTGGTTCGAAATTTATATTTTTGAGTTGAAGCATCAACCACTTGATGACAAAATGATCTTTTTTAGTACAAAATTCAACTCATTTATTAAAATTTCGTCTTCTTTGCTGGAAAATTAATTTTTCTAGGTAGAAATTTTAGGAGAAAAATTAGAAGAAAATTATTATTATTAATTATTAAGAAAAGATAGAAAAACAATTATCTCACTGAACTTATCTCTTTCGTTGGAAGTTTTACTCTTTTGGTAAATTGTAATTTCATGTAACTAATTTTATTAACATTCAAATAATTTCTTGAAGGTTGAACTCCATTGTTAAAAATTCATTTTTTTTGCTTGAAAATTTAACTATTTCCTGGAAATTTCGTCTTGTTTCGATTGAAAACTAATTTTTGTAACTAAAATGTAACTATTCTATTTTTAGTTAAAAATTTATTTATTTCAGTAGAGAATTCTACTATCGGTCTGAGAATTTATGTATCTAGTCAAAAGTTTATCTTTTCTGGTAGGAAATTAATCTTGTTGATGGAAAATTCGTTTTCTTTCTTTGTTTAATTTTTTGGTCCAAATCCAACTATCTGGTTCGAAGTCAAACTGTTGAAAAATTGATTCTCTTAAACAATGTCTCATCATTTAAGTTGAAAATTCATCTGTTTGGCTGTAGAGTTGAAGATTCTTTTTCTTGGTTTGCTTATTTCACTATTTTGTTGAAAATTCAACTATTTGGCAGAAGATTCAACTATTTGGTAGAAAATTCACTTTTTTGTTGAAAATTCATATTTGCAGGTTAAAATTAAACTTTTTCGTGAAAAAATTCGATTCTTTGGTTTCCAAATTCAACTCTTTTCATGGAAATTCGTCTTCGGTGTGACAATTCATGTCCTTTGGTAGAATGTTTACCATTTTTTGTTAATAAAATATTCTAGTGAATATTCAACTATTTGTTGACAATTTTCTGTTGAGCCTAGGAAGTTGTAAATATTCAAGATTGAACATATTGCATTTCAAGTAGTATGAGTCATTTAAAAGCAGACAATGTTTATGTCAAGTAGTACATGTCATTAATGTCAGCCACAGTGTTTATCAAGTAGTGTTGGCCAACTTTGGTCAGCCACAATCAAATTGAAGATCATTTGCACTTTTAGCAATAAAAAATAATAATGTTTGGAGTTATATAGATTTATAAACAAATAAAGAAAGCTTTTTGAATTTTTAAATGTTTTTATTGTTTTAGAAATATTATGTTAGCTATAAAAAACTATTCTGGTGAAAATTCAACTATTCGTTGACAATTTCCTGTTGAGCCCGGAAAGTTGTAAATATTCAGAAGTGAACACATTACATTTCAAGTAGCTTGAGTCATTTAAAAGCAGACAATGTTTATGTCAAGTAGTACACGTCATTTATGTCAGCCACAGTATGTATCAAGTAGTGTTGGCCAACTTTGGTCAGCCGCAATCAAATTAAAGATCATTTGCACTTTTAAAAATAAAATATAATAATGTTTGGAGTTACACAGATTTATAACCAAATAAAGAAAGCTTTTTGAGTTTTTAAATGTTTTTATTGTTTTAGAAATATTATGTTAGCCATAAAAAGTGCCGCAAATTAGGTATGAATGAAAAAAAAAAAATTCGAATCCGAAAAAGTGCATCAGTTTGATCTGTAGTTGATAATCAGAAGATTTTTTTCTGTGAGGGTTTCAATATTCTTTCAAAGTGTAAGTATGGTCGTGCGGTCTCACAGACAGCACCATACTTATGATATATGGCTCCCTCCCCTCAATGGTGTAAAAAATTATCAGTAATAAAATTTGATGAAATTTATTAATTTTTTCCTTATTCCATTGTGTAATTTTAATTAAACTCTCAAAATTTTGAAACAAATGCGCAAAGCTAGCACGTTTAGGTTGAATCTGAAATGTTGCAATTCAGCGAAAAAGTTTGCCTACTCGACTACCGGGTAGAGGATGAAGAAGGTTCAGTTAGGTTTCAGCTGGCATCGAGTCAATATCTTCAAATGAAGTGTGTTTACCCTATTTACTAGGGCAGAATTCCCCTGAATTTTTAATTCCTATACACAAAATTGTACCCAAAATGTAGTCTAATTTTCGTTTTTTATGCAGCTTTATTTTTCCATTATTCTCTGTAACAATTTATGTATTTCCAAAAGTTGATCTGATTTTTTTTCTCTCGGAGTAACAGTATTCTTCACTTTCTATGCAATATCTTCCTTTTAAGCACCCGGTATGGATAAACTTGGACGAAGAACTTTGACGTCTTCCTCGGAAAGTATATTCTTTACGTCGTTTTAGAACTTTTGAAATAGCCACCATTGCAGTGGAAACTTTGCTCGCCTTTCGCCCCTATTACATTTCGTTAAGGAGGTGCTTTCTAATTTAGCGATAATTACTTGCTTCTCCCCTCGAGCGACTTTGTTCAACAAAACACCCTGGTGGACCTTGAAAATTTATTAAACAGCGCACGGTTCTCAGTCTAGAATTCCTTACTTAAAAAGTCAGGATTAATACTTAAATGGGTTAAAATGCACAATTTCCAGCTAAAAAGGCGAATATTTTAGAAAAACGTTGACTTTCAGACCAAGGAATTAGGATTTCCAGCAAAGAGTTTATTTTTGACCAAAAAATATGAATTTAAAATAATTATTAATCGAATTTTTAACAAAAAAAATATTCTTAAAACAACAGTTTGCATGTACAACCAAATAGTTGAATTTTAAACCTGCGAAGATAAATATTGAAGCAAACAGTTGAATTTTTGAACAAAAAAGAATAATCTTGAACAAAAAACCGTAGCATTTTCAACCAAATAGTTCAATCTTCAAGATAAAAATGTACATTTTTCAGAGGATAGTTGAATTTCCGAAAAAATGATTTCTAACAAAATAGTGTAATTTCAAACACAAAAACATTTTCTATTGGTTGTAGGAAGTTGTGAGTCTTCAGAAGGGGACATATTGTCTTTCAAGTAGTAAGAGTCATTTAGCACCAGACAATGTGTATGTCCAGTGATAGGGAGCATTTATGTCAGCCGTAGTGTGTATCAAGTAGCATCGGTCAATTTCAGCCAGCCACAATAAAAACAATTTCAATTCAATTGCTAATTTATATTTAATTCAATAATTTTGACATGATAGTGTAATTATCAACTAAATGATTCAATTTTCATCAAAATAGTTGAATTTTCAACATACGAAGATGAATTTTCCACCAAGAAGTTTTCTACCAAAAAAGATAAATTTTCAATCAAAAAGTACAAATAGTGTAATTTTCTACAAAAAAATTCAGTTTTCTACAAAGTAGTTCAATTTTTGACCAAACAGTTCAATTTTTAATCCAAGTGGACTAATTTTCTATCCATGATAACGAATTTCGGACAAGAAGTTGAATTTTTATACGAAAAAGATGACTTTTTAAGAAAACAGTGTAATTTTTAACATCAAAATTTATTTGTTTACTATTTATTTTTTATAGTTGAATTTTTACTAAACATATAAGTTTCAGTTTGAAAAATTAATTCCTAATAAAAGATAGTATTTCCAACAAAATATTAATATTTTCAACCGAAGAGATGAATTTTCAACAAAAAGTATGAATCTTCAAGACAAAAAATTAACAAAATTAATCGATCTTCGAAGATAATCAAACTTCCAAGCCAAGAAGATTTCTTAGTTACAAAATTAATTTTTGACCAAATAGTTGAATATTCAAATCCAAAAGATGAAGTTCTTAGATGTATTTATCCAAAAAATTGAATTTTCAATCACCAAAAAATTAATTGATGAAAAGGATGAGTTTTTTCGAAAAATGTGGATTTTTGAACCAAGAAAGATGCATTTTTTATGAAGAACTTTCCCATCAAGAAGTATGAATTTTCAATCCAAGATAACAAATTTCCCATCTAAAATGACAAATTTTGAACAAAAGTGATATGTAATTTTCAAGAACAAAATTCGATTTTCTACATAATAGTTAAATTGTTTAACAAATAGCTCAATTTTGAATTAACAATAATAAATTCTCAACCAATCAGTTGAATTTTCCACAAAATATTGAACAAAATATTGGAATTTTCAACCGAGCAAGACGATTTTTAACAAATTATTCTAATTTATAAAACTAAAATTTATTTAATTTCAAAATAGTTCATTTTTTCACAAATTTGATCAGATTTTCAACCTGCAAAGATAAATTTCTAAGGAAACAATTGAATTTTCAATCAAAATTTTTTTTTACAAAACAGATAATTTTTCGAATGATAAGGACGAATTTTTTATTCAAAATAGAGAATTTCTGACAGAATGAGAATTTCTTCTCAGATGAAAAAAATGACTTTTGAACAAAACAGTGTCATTTTTAACCACAAAATTTAATTTACTACAAAATAATTGAATTTTCAATTTAGAAAAATGAATTTTAAAGCCAAAAGGGAAAATTTTCTATAGAAATATATGTATTTGTACACAAACAGCTAAATTTTCAAACAAAAGGTTATATTTTCAAATCAAAATGAAATGGTGAATTTTCAGTTGAAAATGTTCCTTTTTAACAACAAAAAAACCTCAAAACTGAAGAGATGATCATTTAACTCATATTATGAATCTTAAACAACAAAATTAATTTTTAAAGAAGGATTTCAGCTTATGGTGTGTATCAAGTAGTGTCGGTCGACTTTAGTCAGCCAGAGGAAAGAACGAATTCTCAACAAAATACTTGATTTCTCAACCAAAACAGATTCATTTTCGATCAAACAATTGACTTCTCTACCAAAGTGATATAATTTTTCAGTCCAAAAGAAGAAATTTTAATAAGAAAGTTGATTTTGTATCAAATAGTTGCATGTTCCAATAAAAACTATCAACTTGCGACCGAAAAAGAAAAAGCTGAATTTTCCTTTAAAAAAATTAATTCGAAAAAAAATAAATACGAAAAACAAAAAAGTTGAGTTTGCCGCAAAAAGTGAACTTTCAACTGATAAAATGAATTTTAAGGAAATTAGTTGAATTTTGAACAAAAAATTATTTTTCAATTAAGTGAGAAAATTTTTTTAACCAAACTGTTGAATTTTTATGTAAAAAAGGCGAATTCTGTACAAAAGGCTCCACAAAAGAGTGGAGTTTTCAATCCAAAAATATAAATTTTTAGCAAAAAGTTAATGTTGAACTCAACAGTTGAAATTTCAACTAAAAAATATCAATTTGCAACCAACAATGAAAAAGTTGAATTTTCGGATGAAAAAACGAACAAATACTCACACACGCACACACACACAAAATAAATATTTAACAATGCAGTTTAATTTTCCACGAAAAAATGAATCTTTATCTCATAAAATTAATTTTCAGCAAACTAGTTTAACTCTTAAGCGAATATTTTACCCAATAGTCAAGAAAGAAGAACCAATTTTCAATAAAATAGTTGAATCTTCAAACAATAAAACAATTTCCAACAACATAATTGAACTTTAAACCAAGTAATTCATGTTTTAACTAGAAAAAATAACTCTTCAACAAAATAGTTCTATTTTCAACAAAATGAGCAAATTCCAAACAAAATATTACAATTTTTAGCCAGAGGATATGAATTTTGAACCAAAAATATAATAGAAGGTTTTTCAATGAAAAAGAATGATTTTTCAACCAAAAATATTTGGACTTTTTTATTGGGTGCTATTAATTCAGTTCACATTGAACAAAAAATGGGTAAAAAGTTGGTTTGAAAAATGGTTAAAATGGTAAAAAAAGGTTTCTTAAAAACAGGAAAAACTAGCTGAATTCAAAATATGTATTTCATTTCTCATATAGAGGAAGCCTTAGTTATTTTCTGAATAATTACAAACCAAAGTCTTCATTTTGGCCAATTTAAGAATGGAAATTTGAAAAAAAAAACATAATTACAAAATAATACAAAATAAAAATTTTTAACTTTCAAGAGTTGTACAGTTTGAAGTTTCAAAAAATATAAATCCATGCTATCATATTCATTTCTTTAAGTTAAATAATAAATGAGGACATTTGTAAATTTACAAAATAATATCAATTTCAGAAATGTTATCTCAAAAACAATAAAAATTGAACAATTATAATTTTTTTTGAACTGAAATTTTTTTTCTATTGGAAGATAAATTGATTTTATTTTAAGTCGTAAACAATTAATAAATGTTCAATTCTTACTTATACATCAAAACCGGTGATTGCCTTGGAATCTTTTTAAATACTCTCTTAAACTATTCTTCCAAAATAAGGAATTATTTTAAATTTTTCCAAGTATTTTAAAAAAATCGCTGTATTATTTTTAAACCTTTAAAAACCTTTGAACGCTTCAAAATTTTTAAAACTTTTAAAAATGTATGACTGGTTTTTGACAATTTTGGAAATTCTTCGAAATCTTTCAAAATATTCTCTTGAAATTAATTATTCGGAATAAAAAATTATTTTCAATTTTCTTAGAAATCTCAGTGATTTTTTTATCCTTTTGAAGCCTTTTAAAATGCTCAAAAACCTTCTCAATTTATTGTTTGAAATCTTCAAAACTTTTGAATATGTCTTAAACTCACTCGAATTTTTCCAGAATAACAATTTTTTTATTTTCATTTATTCATACAATTTTTTTCTCTTTTTCTCAATTTTTTAACCAAACAGTTGAATTTTCGCCTGAAAAATATAAATTGAAAGAAATTAAGTAGTGTCGGTCAACTTTAGTCAGCCACAATTAAATTAAAGATTATTTGAACTTTTAGAAATATAGCTTTTATTTCTTTCTTGTTTTTAGTTGATAATTAATTTAAACAAATTTTTAATCAAATATAAAGAAAGTTTAATTCAAGGAAAGAACAAATTCTTCACAGAATACTTGATTTTTCAACAAAAACAGATTCTTCGAAATCTTGCAAAATATTCTCTTGAAATTAATTATTCGGATTAGAAAATCATTTTCAATTTTCTTAGAAATCTCAATAATTTTTTCATCTTTCTGAAGCCTTTTAAGATGCTCAAAAACCTTCTCAATTTATTGTTTGAAACCTTCAAAAATCTACATTTTTTAAAATCCTCTTAAGTTTTAGATTATTTTTAAATCATTTCGAAACTTTTGAATGTCTTAGACTTACTCGAATTTCTCCCAGGAAAAAATTCGCCTGATTGATAATATATTTATAATATATTTTATTATCAGTAATAATTTATAATATCATCAAATTAATTTTCAACAACATTGTTGAACTTTAAACAAGTAATTCATGTTTCGACCAGAAAAGAGAACTCTTCAACAAAATAGATTTATTTTTTTTTAAATCTAAATAATTTCATTTATTAATTTAATCTTAATTTTATTTTTTTTTTTTATTTTTATTATTGTTTTTTTTTTGTATTATTTTTTGAATTATTAAAATTGTAACTTTCGAAGATTAAATTTAACACTCTGAAATATTAACGATCAAGGCTTTCAGTTTCAATAGAATGATAGAAAATACTACTTTACTACTAATTCACTATCATTCCTAATTCATTCATGTACTGAAATTCAGTGTGTATTATCAGCATTTTGAAAAAATTTTCAACTGCTACTGTATTCTATTTGTCTCTTAATTAAAAAATGTTACCTGCTTGAACTCGATTGTTTAAAAAATTGATTTCGCGGGTATATTGCAGGACTGGTATTTGGAATTACCTCGCTGCGGTCGAATCGTTCATCGCATCTCTCATGTTATACGCATTTTTGATTGCGGTAATCACATTGCGAAACACTACGGAATCCAATTTGCGAATCCGCGAAATTTAGGATTCTTCGATAATCGAGCTGATATCTGCGTTGATGTGTGAACGCGAAACGCTTTTGAAATGCGTCAGAAGGTCATTGATCCGTTAATTAAGTGTGAATTTCCATTACGAAAGCTCTGCTATCGTTTCAAACGACAACTGATTTGCACCTCTAGCTGTATAAACAATAATGTGTCGTCACTTAAAAAAATTGTTCCGCATCATACTGACGGAATGATTTTTAAAAATGGACCTCTGGTACTTACAATTTTTTTTTGTTATTAAATTCTTGTAATTAAAATTCATTTCAATAAATCAAACTCTGCACTGGGGTACGACGTAGTTATTTAATTATTTTTTGTATAAAAATAAATTATGTGAAAGGTTTTTCATTAATTATGATTTTATGAATTCGATACCACCACTTCAAAAGCAGACAGGTCTAGTAATTAGTATTCTCTGGTTTAGGGTATTATTTTCCATTACTTTTCATTCACATTGAATTCCTTTGAAGAATTTGGTTTGCTTTGAATTTTTTTGAATTTATTCAAAATTATTTTTAATTCATTAACTCTTTCGAAATATTTTGAATTCTTTGGAATTCCCTGAATTCTCTGAACTCCTTGAAGACCATCATTTTCCTAAATTTCTTCAGTATACTGAATTTCCTAAACTCGATGAATACTTTCCTGAATACTCTGGAATCCCTCGAAATCTCTGAATCTATTGAATATTTAAAATTTCTAGAGTTCCTTAAAATATCTGATTTGCTTGAATTCCCTGAATTTCGTCAATTATCTAAATTCCGGAAGTTTCTCAAATTCTCAAAATTCTCCTAATGCTCTAAAATCCTCAAATTCTCTTAAGATTGTAAATTTCTCAGATTTGTGGAATTCCTAAATTCCTAATAATCTCTCAATTTTCCGAAATCCTAAAATATCAGAAATTTCCTGAAATCCTCGAATATTCTCTTGAGTCCTTGAATATTTGGAATATCTGGAATATTCAGAATTTCTCAATATCTCTGAATTTTCTAAATTCTCTAAAATCCTTGCTATCTTTGAATTCCCTAAATTTCTTGAATATTTGAAATTCCTTGGTTTCGCTTAATCCCATGAAATAGCTAAAAATCTCTGAATTCGTGAAATGTTTATAATTCCCTGAATTCTTTGGAATGTCTGATTTCATTGAATTTTGTAAATTCCTCGAATATTCTGAATTCCCTCAGGGCCTTGAATAATATAAATTTCTCAAATAATCCTAATTCCCAAAGTTCCTTGAAATCTATGAATTCCCTAAATGTTCTGCAATCTTCAAATTCCGAGAATATCGTGAATTGCTTAAATTTTTGGAATTTCCTGAAATAGGGATAATCTATTAGTTTACTGAAATACTAGACTATTAGAAATTCCAGGAAATCCTTAAGTATTTGGAATTCCGTAATTTCTTGAATATTTAGAATTCCCTGGATTCTTTGAATATTCAAA
>CAKNXH010000600.1:142316-155540 GCA_932178445.1 Andricus quercusramuli
CCTTGAATATTTGAAATTCCTTGAATATTTGAAATTCCTTGAATATTCAGAATTCCTTAATATCTCTGAATTCTTAAAAATCTCTCAAACCCTTAAATTTATTAGATATCCTGAAATTCTTTGAATTCGATGGATCTCCCGAATTTTCTGAATCTTCTGGATTCCTGAAATTCTCGAAATTCCTTAGAATCTTTAAACAAGAATTTCTTCAATATTCTGAATTTTTCGAATTCCAAAAATATTCTTTATTTCCTGAGTTCATGACAATCTTTGAATACGTCAAATTATCGGAAATCCTTAATTTCTCTGAAATACCAGAAATTCTTCAAAATCCTGAATTTCTGAAATTTCTTGAATTCTCTGAATTTCTGAAATTTCTTGAATTCTCTGAATTCCTTCAATGCCCTAAAAATTCTTAAATTCTCTGAATTGCCTGAAAACTTCGAATATCCTGAATTCCTCGAATATTCAAAATTCCCTGAATTTTCTAAATTCCTAAAAATCACTAAATTCCTGATGATCACTAAATTCCTCAAATTTCAATTCCTCAAATTTCAATTCCTCCGAATTCTTCTAAATTCTTTGCACTATTTTGAAGTGCTAGGAATTTAGAAAATTCCAGAAATTCAAGGAATTACGTGAATTCAAAAGTCACATGATTGAAAAAATTCAAAAAATTCAAGAAATTCAAATAATCCCACGATTTCAGGAATTCCAAGAATTTGAAAATAATGCAAGGAATGTAGGAAATTCAGTATTATTCAAAGAATTCAGATAATTAATGCAATTTTGAAGAATTCATATATAACAGGGAATTCTTGGGGATTCACAAGATTTTAAAGAAGTTACGAGAATTCGAAAGGATTGAAAAGAATTTAAACACCTTCAAAGCAATTCAGAAGAATTGAAAAGAATACAAAAGATTAATTAATATATTATTCCGCCTAACGATTTTTTTATCAATATGATAAAAAAATTATGTATCATAAATAAATACTAAATATAAATAAATTTATATTTACCTTGACAAACTATTGTGAAGATATTTAGAATACTGATGGTGAGGTATCGGCTTCTTCTGCGTCTCTCTGTCATATTGATAATTACTGAGTTCCACTCGTAAAAGTTTCACACCTAGAATCAGAAAAATTACAAAAATATTATTAAAAAATATGTGTTCGAAAAATTATTTTAATTTCTATAAAAGTTACCATTGAAGAACAACGAACAAATAATGTTTACAAACTTGCTTTATTTAATATTTCGAATTTTTTTAATGCAATGAGTGGCAAATTTCAAAATGATAATTAAATCTGCTTTTAGAGGCTTCATATAGGTCAATTGATATATTTTTTTTTTTTATTTAGAATATAATTTCTCAAAAAAGTAACCAAAAGGTTATTCATAAATATTTTTAAAATAAATAATAATGAGCGTTCTAGTTAAGAAAATAAATAAATATTAAAAAACAGAACTAATCATCAACAAAAAAAAGTCAAACTTCCAATCAAACGTAAGAATTTTCAACTGGAATGATGAATCTTCGACTGAAAAAAATAAATTTTAAACAAAATAGGTTGAGTTCAATTTTCCAATAAAAAATTTTGAATCAAATCGTTGAATTTGTACTTTCGGATTTCGAAAAATTTTAGGTCGTAATGGAAAAATTTCACCATTTTTTTTTTTATTCAATAATTATTATTTCGTGAATTTATCATAAAATTTGATTGATAAAATTCAACAATTGATGAAGAATTGATCACGGTCATTAAAATTAAAAGGTTCGAACTTTTGGAGATAAAAAACTTTTAACTTGAAGCTATAAAAACTGAACCATAAATTAAGACAGTCAATATACTCTTGAATTTTGAACTTGTAAAATTAAAGCTTAAAAAACTGAATTTTTAAAAATGAAAAGCCGTTAAACTGCAAATTTTTAGCTTTTATACTTTCAATTAAAAATTTTAAAAGTTTTATAATTTTAATCAATTTTAGGCTAGAAACATTGATTTATACATTAAAATTTGTTTTGAAGTTTTTTTTTGAATATCCGCTTGAAAATCTGTTCAAAAAAAATAATTGAAAAAGTCTTCAGGAGTCTGATAATAATATTATTAACTTGCAACTCGAATTATTTCTACGATTTTGATACAAATCTTTTATTCATATATAACTTTTTAAATTGGTTAAAAAGCTTATAAATTTTGTATTAAAAATCTTGCAGAATCTACATTGTGTATTAAATAGTTGGCAATTTTTACACGTTTCAAATTATTTTGGAATCTTTTCAAAAATTTTAAATATATCTTGAACTTGCTCGATTATTTTCCAAATTAATAATTGCTCAATTGTCATTTATTAATTGAAAAGATTTGTTTCAAATATTTTTAAGTATTATCTTCAAGTATATTTTTAAAAATAAGAAATCATTTCAAATTTTCCCAGCAAAATGATGAATTTATTTTTATTTTTTGAAACCTTTAGAAATCCTTGAAAAGCATCAAAGTTTTATATCGAAACCTTCAGAAATCTAAATTTGGTTTTTCATTTTTCAAAACATTTTTCAGTTACAAATTGAGTTTGGACTTTCGCAAAACTTGTAAATATCTTTTCGACTCAATTTTTTTAAACTGATAATTTTGCAGTTTCAAATTGTTTAGCTTCAAATATTTTATTTAAATAAAAAGTGAAATATTACTAAATATTTGAAAAAATGTCATTCTTATTTAAAAATTTAAAATTAAATGGTTCAAAATGTAATATTTTAGATTGCAAAAATATTTGAATAGGATTTGAAATTGAATAAGAGCGTTCAATTATAAATCTAATAATTTAGGAATATTTGAAAATTAAGAATAGTTTATAAGGTTTCAATCCGAATTTACATTTGTTAAACTACTGAGGCTTTCAAATTGAAATTTTTTTTTTAACGTTAAAATCTGTAACTTGCTTATTTTTTAACAGATTCAGAATCGTTCTGGAAAATCAAATGTTGTTTCGAGTGGTTTATTATAATTGCGAAAATTCTCGGTAAAAAGTGTATCACTTTTTTTAAATTATATTTTTTGTAGAAACTTATACCCGGTGTTTTTTTTTCTTTGAGACATCAAAATATCTCAAAAAATACATATACAATGAAAAAAATATCCGTAATGAAAACTTTTTATTTTCGAGGGTGGAAAGCGACTTCGAAAAAATTTACCACACCCCCCCAGAAGGCAGGGGGTGTAGTTTTTTTTTTTTTTCGCGAATCGAAAAAAATTTTTCGAATAAAACTTACAAATTTCATAAAGGAGAATCTGAATCTGTGATGAAAAATTTGGGAGCCCATTTGAAATTACAAAGTTACCCCCACTCCCGCCTCCTACGGGGTGGGGTAAATTTTTTCAAAATTGCTTCTTCCCCTCGAAAATAAAAATTTTTTATAACTGATATTTTTTCCATAGGATGCGGATTTTTTTAGATAATTGGATGTCTCGTGTTAAAAAAAAAGACCTATATATTACATATCTTCCAAATATTTTCAGTTTAGTACAAGTCGAAATGTTCATGCGGATTCAAAAAGTATTTTTTGTGGAAATTTATATTTTTTTGTTATTTTAAAAATAAACTTTGCGGTTAAAAATTATTATTTCGTTTGAAAAATTTTGGTAGAAACGAACTCTTCGTTGAAAATTCATATTTCTTATCGAAAATTCTTATTTGAAAATGTATGTGTTTGAAGGTTGAACTATTTTGTTGAAAGTTGATCTTTTCTAATTGAAAATTCAATTACTTGGATAAAAGTTAAAATAATTTCTTCAAAATTTATTATTTTAAAGGTTCATCTCCTTTGTTACAAATTCAATTAGTTTGTTGAAAATTCGTCTTTTTTGGTTGAATTAAACTGATTTTTCATTTAAAAATAAAATCCTTTTGTGTGACACATCTACCATTACATTATTTTTTGGAAATTTGTAATTTTTTGTTGAAAATGAAACTATTTCGTAGAAGGTTGAAAAACTTTTTAAAAAAATTTGTTTGTTTAATATTTCATTATTTTGGTTGAAAATTTGTTTGTTTTTTCTGAATTAATTTTTTCAAAACTAAAAATTTAACTATTCCAGTTGAAGATTAATTTTTTTGTTAGAAATTCAACTGTCTTGTAAAAAATTTCTATCTTTGGATTAAAAATTCATCTGTTTTAGTTGGGAAAGTTACCTTTCGTGCTTGAAAAATACGTTTTTTTAAATTTCTTTTCTCGTTTGAAAGTTTCTAATTATATTTTTGGCTAAAAATTAATATTAATTGGTTGAAAAATTAATTATTTTGTTGAAAATTCTACAATTTTGTTAAAAGGTCATACATTTCGTTTGAAAATTTAACTGTTTTTTTGGGAACTCTTTTTTTGGGTAGAAAATTCAACTGCTTTGTTTAATAATGAACTTTTTTTGTTGAAAATTCATATTTTTGTCGAAAACTCAACCACTTAACTCAAAATTGTACTGAAATGATGATTTTTTAACTGAAAAATGATGAAAGGATGAATTTTTTACAAATTACATAAATTTTTGACCAAATGTTTGAATTTTCAAAATAAAAAAGATCAATTTTGAACCAAAAGTGGAATTGCTACATTTTCATCTGAAAAAACTAACTCTCGACTGGAAAAACCTATTTTCTACCAAATTATTGAATTTTTGAGCAAAAAAAAATAACTCTACAATATATTTGAATTCTTAACTCAAAAATATGAGCTTTCGAAACAAAAAATAATTTTTAATCAAAAATAGCAATTTTTAGTTTGAAAAAACGAATTTTTAACAAAGTAGTTCGATTATCAACTTAAAAGACAGCTTTTCAACAAAAGAAACATATTTTCAACCAAATAGTTAAATTTTTGACCAACTTTCCACCAAAAAGTATAACTTTTGAACGAAATTTCAACTTGCAACAAAATAGTTGAATTTCTGACTAAAAAAGATAAATTCTCAAACACAAACGGAATAGTTCAATCGTGAGTTTAAAAAAATTAATTTTTAGCGAAAAAAAAAAGTTTCAAAAATAATTAAATTTTCAAGTGAAGATTTGAAAAAATTAGAAATTGCTGAAGTTAGAACATTCAAAATTGCAGTTGATGAATTTGGAATATTCCATCTTTTAATTGGGTATGTAACTTTGTACATTTCAACTAAAATGTGTTAATCTTCTAATACTTATTTAAAAAGTACTATATATATTGCAAATGTTCCAATTTTATATTGGATGATAACTTCTGTCTCCAGTTTTCACATTTTCAACTTGCTTTCAAATGTTTCATCTTCAAATTTTTTTTAAGAACATTTATTTTTAATGGTCTACACTCGAAACCTGTAGTTTGCCTTCCATTCGACAATTACTCAAATATTGAATTATCACGTCAAAAGACAGAAATAAGATTCTGATTTGAACAAAATTTCATTTTTGTCTTCCTCAGGTGATTATTCCAGGCGGAACTATCAACTTTGGAAGTCAAGGCTAATTTTTAATAGGTGACCCGGTTAGTTGTCTGCTACTTCCTGTCTCTAGTGTAATCAGAATTCATGTTTTGACGAAAGGTAACTAAATTCGGCGATTGGATTTCAAGTAGGAAACGAATCAGTGTTATTTATTTTCCAAAAAAGTTGACAATGCCAGAAAATTTGATAAAATGACAAATAGTGAAACAGCACTTCTGCATTGTCAACACGTCTCCACCTCTCCGACTACCTGCGAGCGAGACAAGGTACTTTATAAGAATAAGTGATTTGGCTGAAAATTCCACTGTGGATTTGAATTTTATACTGAAGATTTGAAGAACGAAAATTCAGGATGAATTTAATTATTCCAACGGGATTTGGCTCTTTTTGGAAGTATGTGCTAATGGCCCTTATAATCTTTCAATTAGTAGAATTTGTCTACAACCAAGGACCTAAACCACAACCCGATCATCCTCCACCTTCACGCCCCGCGCCACCCCCACCACCCGGGTCATACTGCGATTCTTTTCCGAACTGCTAGAGTTCTGTAAAAAATAAAGTGAGTACACCCCTTAATTGTTTTTTACAGTTTTGAAAAAAACGCGAAAATTTTTTTCTTTCATAAACTTGATTGACAATCGAAACGTCAGGGTTCTGACATAAACTCATAAATCCTCATAACATTTCATTTTCTTAATTCCGGGGGTCAGACCATGTTTATTATATATTTTTGGGGTCGCTGAATCTGAATACGTGGTCCAAAAAACCGGAGCGCGTCAGATTCGGATTCAGCGAGCGCAACAACATATAATAAACATGGTCTGACCCCCAGACTTGTAAAAAAAAATTTATGAGGTCTTATGAGGTTATGTCAGAACCCTGACGTGCTGGGGTTTTTTGGACCTTGGATTCGGATTCAGCGACCCAAAAAACATACAGTCAACATAGTCTGACCTCTGGGCCCGAAAAAAGATTTTTTTTGTGTGGCTGTGTAATTATTATTTAATTTTTTGCTGAATCAGTAGTACTTTTATTTTTATTTTCTTTTTCAAGAAAGTCGTTCGACCGATTTTTTCCACACATCTAGCATCATCAGTGTAGCAGTTTTTAATATAAAACCGAAATTTCATAATTTTTTTTTTTTATGTTTATTTGTCGAATAATAATTTCAACAAAAAATTCAATCTTCAACTCGATAGTTGAATTTTCAAAAAAAAAATTATGAATGCTCAACGAAAAATGTAATAGTTAATACATACTTATATTTAGGCAGATTTTTAGTTTGAATGAAAAAAAAAGTTAATTTTCAACCAGTTGTTGATTACATATTTTATGGTGATTGTCCGAAAAAAAATTTAATATTTTCCAAAAGATACGTATTCTCTAAAAACCTGTTGAATTTTTGAACCGAAAATATAAATTTTTAACAAAATCGTTCATTGTAAACCGAGTAGTTAAACTTTCAACCAAATACATGAAAAAAGTTTCTTATCAAAAAAAATTCTTCCTACAAAAATAAAATTAATAATAATTATATAATATTCGTTTGAAGAATTTTCTCTTGAATTACAGTGCGAGCATTTTATGGTGGTTGTCCAAAATAAAAATAAAATATTTCCCAAAAGATACGAATTTTCTAGAAACCAGTTTATTATTTATCCAGCAAAAAAAAAACAATTTTTTGCTATAATATTGAATCTGCAACAACAAAAATCTTTTTAATAAAGTAGTTTAATTTTCGACCAAAAAATATGAATTCTCAACAAAGAATGTAATAGTTGATATTTTTATATAAACACAAATAAATTTCAGATAAAAAAACAGAATTTTGAATTCATCACCAAAAGGTGAATTTTCAACCAAGAAAATTGAATTTCTGCCAGAAATTACGAGTTTTCAACAAAACAGTTACATTATCAACGAAAACGATGAATTTTGAACGAAAATTATAAATATGCATTTTTTCTTATCAATGACGTTCACAAATATGGAAAAATATATTTTATCATTAAATAAAATTATTCATTTGAAAATGTTGATTTACTCAATTGATGTTGTAGAAATTTCTTATCTGTATTAATAAACAAATAAATAAAACCTCATATAATATGATCAAGGGATTATGAATAGAATTCTCTTTTCATTACTAAAACTTATGTTCAATTGTCATCAGCAGAATCATTTTTTCTTGTTAAAATTGTACCTTCAAATTTTCCTAACAAAACTACATTTCGAATGGAATCAAAAATTTTTTTTTTTTAAATGAACATGACTGTTTTTTACAGCTTTTTGAATACGGAAACCAATTATTGAATATTTGCACGAACACTTGTAGAATATTTTCTTTTTTTTACAGGGATCATGCACTTTTTACTGACTATGGAATTGCTGAAATGGTATACTGGAATCGAATGGCTATAGAATTCTCTGAACATTATATTTCTACCCAATTATCACAATGCTTAATTTAACGTTAAAAAAACATATTCACGTTTTTGAATTGTATAAAAGCGCATAAAACTATAAAATTGATGTATGCACTATTAACATTGATACTGCACTAATAATAAAAGCATTTCAAATATATGGATTTATTTATTTTCTAATAAAAGACTTCATTTACAGACTTTATTTTTAGACAAATTATCAAAATTCTTATATGTTTTCCACTTTCGAGCAATGAATTGTAAATAGCAACATATAGCCTTGTTTTCAATAAGTTTTTTTATATAGTTATTACTATTATTATAGTTGAGTTGCAACACGTATTTCTACCAATCTAAGATGATTTTCCAACAAAATGCATAAATTCTCAACCAAATAGTTGAATTTTGAACTAAAAAAGATCAGTTCTCGACCAAAAATGGAATAGTTAACTTTGAAATAATATGATGAATATTTAACTGGAATAGATAAATTTTCAACCATATAGATAATGTTTCAAATAAGAAGATTAATTTTGAAATATAATGAATGATTTTCTGCAAGAAAAAATACATTTTTTCCAAGAAAAGAAATGAATTCTAAAATAAAAAAGACAAGCTTTCAACCAAATGAATGAATGTTCAGTTAAAAAAACAATTAATTTTTCACACACAACAAAATTTTCCACAAAAAAAAAGAAAATTTCAGCCAAAATGATGAATTTTCAAATAAAATGATGAGTCTTTTACTGGAATAGATGAATTTTGAACCTAAATAGATAAATTTTGAGGAAAATAGATGAATTTTCAACAAAAGCGTTTAACTTTCAACCAATTAGTTGTATTTTTAACCAAAAAGATTAATTTTCAACTAAAGTTGTAAATGTTTAACTGGAATACTTGATTGTTTAACCAAAAGTTGAATTTTAAAAGAAAAAGAATAATTTCCAGAGAAAAAAATTTATAATAATAGTGAGGATTTTTGAATTTTGAATTGAAAAACTTAATTTTCAAGCAAACTGATAAAGTTTCAAATAGAATGATGAATCTTCAATTGGAATAGTTTAATTTGTTCCATGCAAAAAGACGAATTTTTAACAAAATACATGAATTTTCAACTTAATATTTGAATTTTGAACTAAAAAAGATAAATTTTCGACTGAATATTTGAATTTTAACAAAAAATATGAGTTTTCAACATAAAAATTATATTTTTCAGTTACAATTTTCAGTTAAAAAATCAATTTTCAACCAAGCTTATGAATTCTCAACTAAAATGATGAAACATTTATTGGAATAGTTGATTTTTAAACTATAAATGGTAATTTTTCAACCGAAAATTGAATCTGGAGTCATTATATTTTCAATTTGAAAAATTCATTTTCTGTTAAAGAAAAAACGAATTTTCAACAAAATAGCTCACTTTCCAACCACAGAGATAAATTTTTTATTAAAATGACAAATCTTGTAAAATATTAATTTTTAACAGAAGTGTCCACTTTAAACTCAGCAATTACATTTTTATTCCAAAAAAGATTGATTCTAAACGAGAAATGTAGTAGTTGATATTTCAACGAAAAAAATTAATTGTTAATCAGAAGCAGTTGAATTTAACAAAAAAACTACTTTTAAACCTGAGTTCAATTTTCAACTTATGAACATTCCTCAGTCAAAAGAGAGAAAAAAATACAAACAAGCTGTTGATTTTTCTCATCTATGCTTGTGGTTCAATGAAAATTTGACCTGTTAATTATCGACTATTTAGTATCATCTCCAGCATCAATGTCAATATTAGTTCAAGGTTTTGTTTTGTCATTGTCCTAATAATTATTTGGGATTTTCTTCCTCCAAAAATGTTTGGAGCCTTTCAAAAAACTGTTTTTGAGGCTACAATCTTGAAGATAACTTATATTTTTTCGAAGAAACCAAAAATTCGCCTTCCATACTTTAATTCAATAAACAATTTCGATTGATGAAGGCAAAAAGAGTCAAAAACTCATTTGTTGGTAAAATGTGCGACGTTTCGTTGGCATTGGTTCGCCAACCTCATCAGGCTAATTTATTAAAATAAAGAAACACCACATAAATATCACATATTTTACAGGTACATAGTATAAGTTAAAAACAAATTAAAAAATTACCGTTGACATTCACTAGTTAAAACATAAATTCTAACGCGTCTGATTTTAATAAATGTAAAAGACCCATTTTTGGTCGACTGAAATGACAGTCTAAAGTCAACTGAAGAAACAAAATCTTGTGTCGTTATTATATATACGTACTCATACACATATTCATGGAAAATACACATTGAATTCTATCTTGTCGTAAGTTAAACACCGAAATTTAATTTCTGTAATAATGGAAAATATATTTTACTAAGAGCATAAATATCTTCTTTTTTATTAATATTATTTGAACTGCTGTTAATATGAATCATTTCTGAAATCATTCTTTTTTTATAGTTAGGTTCTCGATCTACAATTTTTACATTGTCCCAATCAAATGTATGACCAAAATTATGTTGATGTTTATAAACGACCAACTCTGCTTTTTTCCTATTGATATGTCCATTGATCCGAGTTCTCAAAGATCTTTTTGTTTCACCCACATAAGATGCAGGACATTGTTTGCAAGAAAATTTATGAACTAAATTTGTTTCATCCCATTAGAAAAAGGAAGGCAAACTTTAAGTTGATATACATTGGAACGAATCTGATTATTGTGTACAACCTTGTTGTGAGAGTGATATTTAATTTTGTTCATACGGACATTTATGTTTTTATCAATAAAGCCAATTGGATAATTATTATTAATCAATAACTGTTTAATTATTTTTAAATTATTTGAGTGAAAATTATTGTGAGATAATAATATAGCTCTGTCAACAAGATTGTACACTATACTTTTTTTCTGTTGTATAGGATGATGTGAAAGAAAGTTAATTAGTCTGCCAGATGACATAGGTTTTTGAAACCAGTTGGTGATAATGTGATTATCTTTTCTAATCAACGTCATGTCCGAAAACTTAATGCTTCTATTTTCCTCTAATTCAAAGGTAAGTTTCAAATTTTTATGATATGAGTTGAAAACTTGAATAACTGTATCAATATGTTTATGTTTAATGCATATGATCGTGTCATCCACGTATCTAAAATATAGCAAAGGAACACAATCGTGAATTTTTTTCAATTTTTTTAGACATGTCACTTCCAAATCATCCATTACGACATCTGCACGATTGAAGAACTGATTCTATATTTTTGATAGTATCAATTACCTCTTGTTTTGAACATTTTGAAGCAAGGTTATAATTAGGTCCCAAGGAGACAATGTCAATAACGTCTTGTGGTATTTGTCTCTCTGTTAATTTTTAAACCAATGATCTTTATTTATCATCGACCGGTTATATATATATATATATATATATATCTTAAAAAATCTCAATGACAATAATTTTTTAAAATATGAATACCATAACAATCAACTTACTTTAACTGATACAGTTCTGGCAAAATGTTATGGTCTGCCAAAAATACATAAACAAGATGTCCCTTTTCGTCCGATTATTTCTCTTATTAACAGTCCAACACATTTTTTAGCCAAAATAATTAACGATGGGTTAAAAAATTGTATAAAAACTCCCATTTCACATGTCAACAATAGTTTTGAATTGAAAGAAAAAATTAAAGATACATACATAGACGACGATTATGTTCTCCTTTCACTTGATGTTAGTTCATTATTTACAAATATCCCTTGCAACTTAGTTTTACAAAGTTTGGAAAAAAGAGTTGAATATATCCACAATCAATGTAAAATTCCATTTAATGACATCATAACTTGTACGAAATTCCTTTTTGAAAACACTTTTTTTATTTTTAATAACGATATTTACAAACAAATTAATGGCACGCCAATGGGCTCTCCAATCTCACCTTTATTTGCAGATGTCGTAGTGGATGATTTGGAAGTGACATGTCTAAAAAAATTGAAAAAAATTGACGATTGTGTTCCTTTGCTATATTTTAGATACGTGGATGACACGACGATATGCATTAAACATAAACATATTGATACAGTTATTCAAGTTTTCAACTCTTGTCATAAAAATTTTTAATTTACCTTTGAATTAGAGGAAAATAGAAGCATTAATTTTTTGGACATGACGTTAATTAGAAAAGATAATCACATTATCACCAATTGGTTTCAAAAACCTATGTCATCTGGCAGACTAATTAACTTTCTTTCACATCATCCTATACAACAGAAAAAAAATATAGTATACAATCTTGTTGACAGAACTATATTATTATCTCACAATAATTTTCACTCAAATAATTTAAAAATAATTAAACAGTTATTAATTAATAATAATTATCCAATTGGTTTTATTGATAAAAACATAAATGTCCGCATGAACAAAATTAAATATCACTCTCACAAAAAGGTTGTACACAATAATCAGATTCGTTCCAATGTATATCAATTTAAAGTTTGCCTTCCTTTTTCTAATAATTTTACACAATTGTCTAAGATTTTAAATAGTTATAATATTGCTACGATCCCTACAATTAAAAAAAGTTTAAATTATGTAATAAAATTAGGAAAAGATATTTCTAAAAAATGGGATGAAACAAATTTAGTTTATAAATTTTCTTGCAAACAATGTCCTGCATCTTATTCGGGTGAAACAAAAAGATCTTTGAGAACTCGGATCAATGAACATATCAATAGGAAAAAAGCAGAGTTGGTCGTTTATAAACATCAACATAA
The DNA here is from genome assembly GCA_932178445.1 of Andricus quercusramuli. Taxonomy (NCBI): domain Eukaryota; kingdom Metazoa; phylum Arthropoda; class Insecta; order Hymenoptera; family Cynipidae; genus Andricus; species Andricus quercusramuli. The sequence goes on from CAKNXH010000600.1 coordinate 154,993, forward strand.
TTTTGGTCATACATTTGAATGGGACAATGTAAAAATTGTAGATCGAGAACCTAACTATAAAAAAAGAATGATTTCAGAAATGATCCATATTAACAGCAGTTCAAATAATATTAATAAAAAAGAAGATATTTATGCTCTTAGTAAAATATATTTTCCATTATTACAGAAATTAAATTTGGGTGTTTAACTTACGACAAGATAGAATTCAATGTGTATTTTCCATGAATATGTGTATGAGTACGTATATATAATAACGACACAAGATTTTGTTTCTTCAGTTGACTTTAGACTGTCATTTCAGTCGACCAAAAATGGGTCCTTTACATTTATTAAAATTAGACGCGTTAGAATTTATGTTTTAACTAGTGAATGTCAACGGTAATTTTTGAATTTGTTTTTAACTTATACTATGTACCTGTAAAATGTTTGATATTTATGTGGTGTTTCTTTATTTTAATAAATTAGCCTGATGAGGTTGGCGAACCAATGCCAACGAAACGTCGCACATTTTACCAACAAATGAGTTTTTGACTCTTTTTGCCTTCATC
>CAKNXH010000600.1:155940-172682 GCA_932178445.1 Andricus quercusramuli
TTATTACAGAAATTAAATTTGGGTGTTTAACTTACGACAAGATAGAATGCAATATGTATTTTCCATGAATATGTGTATGAGTACGTGTATATAATAAAGACACAAGGTTTTGTTTCTTCAGTTGACTTTAGACTGTCATTTCAGTCGACCAAAAATGGGTCTTTTACATTTATTAAAATTAGACGCGTTAGAATTTATGTTTTAACTAGTGAATGTCAACGGTAATTTTTGAATTTGTTTTTAACTTATACTATGTACCTGTAAAATATTTGATATTTATGTGGTGTTTCTTCATTTTAATAAATTAGCCTGATGAGGTTGGCGAACCAATGCCAACGAAACGTCGCACATTTTACCAACAAATGAGTTTTTGACTCTTTTTGCCTTCATCGATCGAAATTGCTTATTGAATTATATTTTTTTCGACATCTTCACTTTTTCGAACTTCATTATGTTCAAAGGATTTTGGCTCTAGAATGTACCAAGTTTAAAACTAAGTAATTAAACGACAGGTAATACCAAAAATTTTGCTATGATACTCAGAAGGTTATTCGTATTTATTTTTAATTTATCCTAGAAAACACTATTCATTTTAGAGAGGAAAACTTTCCTGGTGAAGGCCCGCATTGAGAGCCGGTACGTTGAGAATAAAAGCGGGGTTTTTCAACAACTATTATCGTTTTTTCTGTTTTTTTCAATTCGAACGTAAGACCAAAGGAAAAAAACTTATTAAATTTGAAAAAATAATGTTATCCGTATTCTAGACAGCACTATCACCTTTGGAAGTCAAGGCTAATGTTTAGTATGTCACTCGGTTAGTTTCTTGATACTTCCCGTCTGTAGTATAATTAGAATTCATGTTTTGACGAAAGTTAACTAAATTCAGTGATTAGATTTGAAGCAGAAAAACAAATCAGTGTTATTTATTTTCCAAAAAAGTTGACAATGCCAGAAAATTTGATAAAATGACAAATAGTGAAACAGCACTTCTCCATTATCAAGACGTCTCCACCTCTCCGACTACCTGCGAGCGAGACTAGGTACTTTATAAGAATAAGTGATTTGGCTGAAAATTCCAATGTGGATTTGAATTTTATGCTGAAGATTTTAAGAACGAAAATTCAGGATGAATTTAATTACTTCAACGAGATTTGGCTCTTTTTGGAAGTATGTACTTATGGCGGTTATAATCTTTCAATTAGTAGAATTTGTTTACAACGAAGAACCTAAACCACAACCTATTCATCATGGTCATAGATTCCTCGGGCCACCCCCGCCTCCCGCAGACATCTGCATTGATTTTCCGAACTGCGAGCCTCCTGCATAAAATAAAGAAAGTACACCCCTAAATTGTTTTTTACAGTTTTGAACAAAATGTATCGAAAATTTTTGTCTTTCATAAACTTGATTGACAATCGGAACAAGCTGTCATGGGAATACAAATTCGAACAGATTTGTGTCTTGATAATTACTATTTCATTTTCTTCTGAATCAGTAGTACTTTTATTTTATTTTTCAAGAAAGTAATTTTTAATATAAAACTGAAATTTCATTAAAAATTTTATTTTTGATGTTTACCCAATTTTTTTACCGAGAGGATAAATTTTCTAGCAAAAGAGATGAATTTTCAACTGTAATAGTGAATCTTCAACAATAAAAAAATCTTTTTAATATAGTACTTCAATTTTCTTTTAAAACCCCCTGTTGTGAATTATTATTTTTTTTTTGGAAATTGTGATATACATTCAATAAAATTCAAAAGAACGAACTGCAATTCAACAACAACGATTGCAAAATTTTTGAAAATTTCTTTCCGCAAATTTCATTATATAAGATTTTTGAATGCAGACGCTGATTTTAGAATTTGTATATCAAAATTTGTGAGTTAACCCCAAAAAAATTCATTTCGAACGAAATTATTGAAGAATTATTAAAAATTTGAATCTTCTCTTCTTGAAATAAGTTTTGAAAAAAATTCTTTGGGAATAGCGATGTATGAATTTCAATGAAATTCGAAAGAACAAACTGAAATTCAACAACCATGAATGCGAGATTTTTAAGAATTTCGTTCCACCAATTTTAATTTTTTCTTTTTAAAATTGTACCTTCGAGTCTTCCTAACAAAATTACATTTTGAATGAAATCAACAATTTTTTTTTTTTTAATGTACATGACTGTTTTTTACAGCTTTCTGAATACGGAAACCAATTATTGAATATTTGCTTGAAAACTTGTAAAATATTTTCTTTTTACAGGGATGAGGAACTTTTTACTGACTATGAAATGGCTGAAACGGTATACTGGAATGAAATAGCTATGGAATTCTCTAAAAATTATATTAATACCCAATGAGCACAATGTTTAATTTAACGTTAAAAAAACATATATACTTTTTGAATTGTATAAAATAAAAAATAAAAATTGATTAGCATTTCGAACTCGAAAGTTCATTGCCTCACTACCCGATTCGGGTAGTGTTTCTAGGTGGATAAATACTACCAGTGTGGGTCCACCACACCCACGACGGGTCAACAACACGCAGTATTCCCCGAACGGTCACCCATCCAAGTACTAACCGCGCCCAACACTGCTTAACTTCAGTGATCTAACGGGAACTGGTGTTTTCAGCGTGTTGTATAAAAGCGCATAAAACTATAAAATTGACTATTTGACTGCACTAATAATAGAAGCATTTCAAATATATGGATTTATTTATTTTTAAGTTACAGACTTCATTCACAAACTTTATTTATAGACGAATTATAGTAATCTTACTATTTGTTTACATCAAATATAGAAAATAATTTTTTCCTAAAGAAAAGCTTATCTTTTACAATATAAAATAAATGTTCCACAATAGACAGTTCAAAAATCTTAAGATATCAGATCTTTTAGATTTTCGATAAAAAAATTGATGGAATTATTTTTGCTGTTCTCGGTGTCGATTATTTGTATTTTTACACATTGTACATTCCACATGTCACTTTTTATTTCTCACATCTCATTGTTTTTGTCAAATTCACGCCTTCTAACGAGGCCAGATTCATGTGAGCTCTAAAATAAAACTTGAATTTGAAAACAATAACAATGACATGCAAAAAATATAAGAAAGCTCATGATTTTTTCAATTTCCTTATTTACACTATGAAAGATATGATTTTCAGTTAAAATAGAACAGGATAGATTTTCTGTAAATATTACGAAACTTTCTGCAGAGTTTACAACATTTTCAGGTAGTTTACGAATTTACGGATATTTTCTGTAATATTTATTGAATTTTTCTTTCAAATTGAGAACGTTAAATTGTAAAATCAAATTAATCTATTTGGTTGAAGATTTAACTGTTCTGTTGGAAAATCTTCTTTCCTGATAGAATTAAGCTGTATTTTATTATAAATTAAAAATATTTTGTTTAAACTATGAACTGCCATACGCATTATCGAAAATTGATCTATGTTGGTCCAAAGATCAACTACTTCATTTATTGTTGAAGAACTTTATAGAAAATTCTTCTTTTTTTTTTGGTTGAAGATTCATCATTTTAGTTGCAACTTCAACTAATTGGGTGTGAATTTCTTTTTTTTTAATTCGACTTTTTTTATTGGAAACTTATCATCTGTGGTAGAAAAGTCATCCTTCTTACTTGAAAATGTGACAATTATCAATAAAGTATCATACATTTTCTAAATTCAAATTTGTTGAATTTTCGTTCAAAAAAGATGAATTTTCAACAAAGAATGTAATGGCTGGTATTGAAAAAAATCAAATTTCTGCCAAAAATATGAGTTTTGAACAAAATAGCTACATTTTCAACTAAAGATATGAAATTTGAACAGAAATGATGAATCTTCAACGAAAAATGTTATAGTTGATATTAAAACTGAAGATTTTAATTGTGAATAAAAAAGAGTTGAATTCGTCTGAAAGTATGAATTTTCAACAAAATAATTGAATCCTCAACCAAAGAGGATTGTAATTTTAAACCAAAAAGTCAAGAAAGAACTTTTTTTTTGTTCGAAAAATCATAATTTCAAGGAAAAAGTAATTTTCAGTAAGACATACAAATTTTGTATAACTATTAATTTTTCTAGGTAATTTGTTCATGTGATTTAAAGTTACATAAATTTAATTTTTTCGGTTTTTATGACAAAAATAAATAAAAATTGTGATAGTTTCAGATTTTTCGAAAATTTCACAAAATTTTGGAAATTTGATGAGACAGTTTAATAAATATTTGAGACTTTTTGATGCTTGAAAAAAATTAAATATTGCAATTGATGAATTTTTGGAAATCTTGCAAAGTCTTAAAATATTTCTTATCTATTAAAAATTTCTAAAATTCCTGAAAATCGTTTGCACTGGCCCGAATTATTCCAGAAAATGTAAAAATATTTGAAAATTTGCACTTTGTTTTAAGATTTCTAAGATGTTCTCAAAATTTAAATTATTTTTGAAAATTGTTCACAGTTTCTAAATACGTTTTAGAATTATCCGACATTTTCCTAAAATTCTGAAAAAGTTCTACAAGATTCAAAAAATTTCCTTAAAATATTCCAGATTAGTTTTTGATAATTTCAAATATCTTTTGGGACACATGAAATCCTTTTATATATTCCCTTAAATTATATTTTTTTAAATGAAAAATTATTTCAAGTTTTTCCAGAAATCGTGAAAAAAATTTGTAATGCTCTTAAAACCTTTCGAAGCTCTCAAGAAGCTCCCTAAATTTGTAGTTTGAAACCTTGAAAAACATTTAAATTTTCCAAAATCTTTTAAACTTCAAATTATTTTTGAATCTTATAAATACTACTGAAACCTTGGAACATCTTTTGAAATAATTCAAAAAATTTCCTGAAAAATTTCTAAATTTTGGAATGCATGAACAAAATTGGCTTTAAATTTTCTGGATTGTTTTCCGACATATCTTGAAATCTTCATACCTTAAAATTACTTTTTTTTTTTTTAATAAAAACATAATTTCATTTTTCTTATCTCTTTGAAAGTGTGATAAAATTTACAAAATATTATTAAAGGCCATACAAAATGTTAAGAAAAAATTCTTTAATAATTTATAATAATTTGTTTGGAAATGTTGGTTTACTTAATTTATTGCGTAAAAAATTCTTAATCTTTATTAATAAATAAATACATGAAACCTCATTTTATGCGGTAAAGTTGTAATGAGTAGTAGCCTTTTTTTATTTTAAAAACATTTGGTCAAAGATTTATGAGCAGAATTGATACATTTGTTATTGAAGAATTATTTAAAATTTCAATATTCTCTTTTAGAAATAAATCTTCAGAATTAAAATGTCTAATTTGTAAATTTCGATGAACAAAATTCAATAAAACTATTTGATTATTTGATTCAAAATTTTTAAATCGTATATATCTGAAAATTGAATACATAATTAAACTTCTATGGTCGTGACCAACTCGATAATGACTCACCTAACCGTGGGCTGAAGTTTTAAATTGGAATCTATAATATTGCGCAATATACTCGACTGAGTATTCGCGCACTGCGGCCCTTCCGAGGCAAGTCGCAACCGTCTCTCGCCATACGCGCTGAGAAGCTGCGTGGGCCAGCAGTTCTAGGAAGGCCGAAACCGGCCTTTTAATTTCAATCTTATTTTTCACGATCAAAATAAAATCTACTCATCCCATCTAAAAATTGTTGATGAAAAATCTGTAGATTCTTTTTGGGTGGCCAACTTTCATCTATTAATTTTTTTTCCTACCTTGTGTCGTTTTTTCAAACAAAATGAATTTATCATTTATTATTTTTAATTCTAATTTTATTTTTTACGATTGAAACAAAAACTACGCGTGCTGCCAAAAAATTATTTATGACCAACTTGTAGCTCTTTTTTGGATGAGCAGCTTTTGTCAATTCGTTTTTTTCGTCTGTTGTGTTGTTTGACCAAAAATTTAATTATGTTTAGTACCTCGCGTCGTTTTTTCAATTTTTTTTAATTCCAATTTTATTGTTAACGATTGAAAATAAAACTGCGGATTCAATAAAAAAATGATTAATAGCAAATTTGCAGCTCCTTTTTTGGGAGAACAACTTCTGTCTATTTATTTTTTTCGTAGCTTGCGTCTTTTGTCAAAAATTTAATTTTTTAATTTTTAATGTTTTTTAGGAATAAAACAAAAATTACGCGTCGTATTAAAAAGTAATCATTAACAAATTTTTAGATCTTTCTTGGTTGTACAATATTTGCCACTTCATCTTTATTCGTTTGACCGCAAAATGGAATTTTTTATTATTTTTTGTGCGATCTAAATTGGAATTTTCAAATCTTCAAGAAAATTCAAGAAGTTGTTATGGTGATCTTGTAGGACATTTTTATTATTATTGTATAATTGAGTGGTTTATAAATGAAATGAGGAGAATTCTACAACTGCATCTTTCAGCCTTTGTGGGTGAGAGGAATCACTGATCAAATTTATTTTTATTTTCTCCCAAAATCGTAAAGATTCTCTGTATACCGATTCTCCAGCTTGATCTGACCATTGTGCTAAACCTTCTGAATGTTTGAAAAATGTTAAACAATCTTCAAGATGCTCAAATAGAACATGTAGTTTTAAGGTGTTCGAGATATATTTTGCCATTACTGCCTTTGCTATTTCTTCAAGCAATATTCCTAGGCGATTAATATTGTCAATTTTTCTTGTAGAAGAGCAGAAATCAACAATTTGTTCATTGCCTTAAGTGCGCTTACATAAGGTATCAAAACAAACTGACCTACATCTTTATCAATATTAGGATCCAGAAATTCATCAGGTTATTTCAACAATTTTCAGCATGCAGTTCCTTCAAATATTTCACCATGATAATTTTTGGATACTACTTTCATTAGTGCTACACATGGCCTATGAAACTGAAAGTAGTATCCAAAAATTATCATGGTGAAATATTTTAAGGAAATGCATACAGAAAATTGTTGAAAGAACACGATGAATTACTGGATCCTAATATTTATAAAGATGAAGGTCAGTTTGTTTTGATGCCTTACGTAAGTGCATTGAAGGTGACGAACAAAATAGCTGATTTCTGCTTCCTAACAAGAAAAATTGACAATACTAATCACCTGGACAATTTGCTTGAAGAACTAGCGAAGGCAGTGATGGCTGAAGATATCCCGATCACCTTGAAACTACATGTTCTATTCGAGCATCTTAAAGATTGTTACCTTTTTTCGAACATTCAGAAGGTTTAGGACTATGGTCAGAGCAAGCTGGAGAATCGACATACAGGGTATTTTTACGAATTTGGAAGAAAAGAAAAATAAATTTGTAAATTCTGTAGAAGGACCTGGTCTAGGATTCACATTTTCCTGCAGTGGCTCTACTCTTGTAGACAGTGCCAAGTACACAAAAAATTGTTAACAGTAAACTATCTGTACTACAAGAATACATTATTAAGCATCAAATTATACTAGATACATAGTAATGACACGTAGGGTTGAATGTTAGTACCAGAAAGAAACACTGACGACTAAAATACTTTCTACGCCGCAAAACAATTTAACCTAAACCATGATCTCATCAACAGCTGCCAGCGGCTGTCAGTGATGAGTAGTTCATGTCAGTCGACCGATTGATGGAAGATGTTAGGACGTGTACCCAATTCTTCGTTTTTGAGTTATCGCATGTGTCACTTTTTTCCCGCGGCTCTTTTGACCCCACCCTACCCCACCTTCTCATTATGATGTAATAATCTTTTTTGGATATCTCCAAACTCAAGTTTTCTTATGTTCTCCTTCCAGGCCTTGTGATACCCGACGAAAATACAAACGAAAAACAGAGCTGGACTCTAAACATTCCTCCAATTTATAAACTCGGAAATGGAGTGGACAAAGAGGAACTTGAGAAAATGAATGCACAGCTTACAGAATCTTACAAAGCACAAATTAGTATGTTTAGCAAGGAATCATTGACGATTTTTGACGATAATGAGAAGGCTGTTATAGTTGAATTAACGATTCCTGGGATCAATTTAGTTAATGTTTTTTCCGATCTTAACAAAGTGGTAACTTTTAAACTTTACACAATTCTGGAAACACAGGTTTGAAGACACAAAATCGCATTCACAATTCTGAATCCACGAGCTATAGCGCGCATCAATGTCAATGTCAGTTCAATGTTTTGTTTTGTCATCTTCCTAATCATTATTTGGGAGTTTCTTCCTTTGATAATGTGATAGACAGGTAATGCCAAGAATTTTTTTAATGATACACAGTAGGTTATTTGTATTTAGTTTAAATTTATCATAGAAAACACTGTTTATTTTAGAGAGGAAATCTTTCCTGAAGAAGGCCCGCATTGAGAGCCGCAACGTTGAGAATAAAAAAGATGTTTTCCAACAACTATAATCGTTCTTCCTGTTTTTTTTTCAGCTGGAACGTAAAACCAAAAAAAAACACCTTACTCAATTTGAAAAAATATTTTTATCCGTATTCTAGACGGCACTATCACATTTGGAAGTCAAGGCTAATTTTTAATAGGTCAGCCGGTTAGTTTTCTGATACTTCCCGTCTGTAGTATGATAAGAATTCATGTTTTGATGTCATGTACACTCTGAAAGAGTTGACACTGGTAGGAAATTTGTTGAAATGACAAATAGTGAAACAGCACTTCTCCATTATCAATACATCTCCACCTCTCCGACAATCTGCGAGCGAGACTAGATACGTCAAAAGGCGAAGTGAATTGGCTGAAAATTCTACTGTGAATTTAAATTTTATACTGAAGATTTGAAGAAGAACGAAAATTCAGGATGAATTTGATTATTCCAACGAGATTTGGCTCTTTTTGGACGTATGTGCTAATGGCGGTTATCATCTTTCAATTCGTAAAATTTGTTTACAATGAACCAGCTACTCCAGGACCCAATCGTCCTCCACCTGCAAGCCCTGATCGTCCTTCACTCGGGTCTATTTCACCTGCAAAGCCAGGCTGCGATTACTGCTAGAGTGCTGTAAAAAATGAAGTGAGTACACCCCAAAATTATTACTTACAGTTTTGAACAAAATGTATCGAAAAATTTTGTCCTTCACAAATGTGATTAAAAATCGATACAAGTTATCATGGGCATACAAACTCGAACAGATTTGTGCCTTGACGATTATTATTTTCTGTTTCATTTTGTTCTGAATCAGTAGTATTTGCATTTTTGTTTCCTTTTTCAAGAAAGTAGTGCGACCGATTTTTCCCATATCTGTAGCATCATCAGTGTTGCAATTTTTAACATAAAACAGAAATCTCATAAAATTATTTATTTTTTATGTTTGTCGAATGAAAATTCCACCAAAAAATGTAATCTTCAACGAGATAGTTGAATTTTCAAACAAAAATTATGAATGCTCAACTAAAAATGTGATAGTTAATACATATTTCAATCCAGAAAGATTTTTAATTTAAACAGAGAACTATTGAATTTGTTCAAAAAAGACCCATTTTCCACAAAACAGTTGAATCCTCAACCAAAAAAGGTTAATTTTTAACCCGAAAATATGAATTTGCAACAAAATCGTTCATTCTAAACCAACTAGTTAAAATTTTAACCAAATACATCAATGTTCTATCAAGAGGACCAATTTGCCAGCAAAAAAGAGAAATTTTCAACTCTAATAGTGAATCTCCAACAACAACAAAATATTTTTAATAAAGTGGTTTAATTTTCGACCAAAAAAGACGAATTCTTAACGAAGAATGTTATAGTTGATATTCCATTCCAAAAGCATACAAACTTTAGACATTTAAATTTCAGCCAAAAATGATAAGCTTTCAACAAAATAGTTATATTATCAACTAAAGAGATGAATTTTGAACCCGAATTCATTTTAGAGGAAATCTACAAATTTTGAAAAACGGACATGAGTGATTTTTCTTTACAGCTTTTTGAATGCGGAAACCAATTATTAAACATTTGCATGAGCACTTGTAAAATATATTCTTTTTTTTTACAGGGATGAGCAGCTTTTTACTGACTATGGAATGGCTGAAATGGTATACTGGAATGGAATGGCTATGGAATTCTCTAAACATTATATTTATACCCAATGAGCACAATGCTTAAATTAACGTTGAAAAAACATATGTACTTTTTTGAATTGTGTAAAAGCACATACAACTATGAAATTGACGTATTTAACTGCAATAATAATAAAAGCATTTCAAATATATGGACTTATTTATTTCTAAATTAAAGACTTCATTCACAGACTTTATTTATACACGAATTATGAAAATTGTTATATATTTTTTCAGTTTTGAACAATGACTTGCAAATAGCATACGTGAGAAGATTTGATAACTTCCAGCAGCATTTTTTCCAATCGCTGTTTAAAATCCATTTTAAAGTAGATTAATACAAAATATGCATTCACTCAATCTTACTATTTATTTACATCAAATATAGAAAATATTATTTTTATAAAGAAAAGCATATCTTTTGTAGTATAAAATAAATTTTCCACAACATACAGTTAAGAAAACTTGAAACATGAAATCTTTTAGATTTTCAATGAAAAAATGATGAAATTATCATTTTTGCTGTTCTCGGGGTCGATTATATGTATAATTTCACATTTTGCATATCACATATCACATTTATTCTTCACATGTAATGGTTTGTGGTAAATTCAAGCCTCCTATCGAAGCTAACTTTAAATAAGCTCTGAAATAAAACATCAATTTGAAAAAATGAAAATGACATGTAAAAAATATGAGAAAACTCACAATTTTGTCAGTTTTCTTATTTGAAGTTTGAATGATATGATTTTTAGTTAAGACAGGGACAGCATAAATTTTCTGTGAAGATTTAAATTATAAAAACTAAATGCAGATCGTAACTAAGTGAAATATCAAAAAACGAGATTTTAATGGCAACAAAAATTGTTGTTAATAATACAGCGTTTTGATTTTAAAATAAATTATACAAACAAGTGTCAGGTTGCACGACGGGGTCTCCCTTGTCTCCCATTGTTACAAATTTGGCGTTAGAAGATATAGAGTGTAGAGCATGAGAGATTGAAGTATTGAATAATGAATTTAAATTTAAATTTAAATATTTTTTAAGATTTTTCGGGTTTCAATCGTGTGCCAAACTATGAATGATGCCGACGTTTCGTGAACATTGCAGTTCTCTTCTTCAGGGCTGACTTGAAACTGAAGTTTCAGATTATGTTGTTCTTATATATGTATTCTCTATGATGCCTGTGATTGGCCAGATCACTCCATGGTGGGGACTGGTTGAACTTGATTGGGCAATCAAATCTTTTTTAAAAAACCCGGGAGGACGGAAAGCCACATCGGATTGGTATTATATCCATTGTCCCTATTGATGTTATTAGGGTGTTCCAAGATTTCGATTGTTTCTCTATGTTTTCTTGAAAATTTATTGTACGTTTTTGCGATGACGGTTGTTTTGTCAAATAAAATACTATGTCTTGTTTCGATATGATGCTCAGCTACTGCTGATTGCGTGAAAAGTTTTAGCCTGATTTTACGCTCATGTTCCTTTACACGTTGACTTACCGCCCTCCCGGTTTCTCCAATATAGACTTTACCACAAGAACAAGGGATTTGATATACTCCCGGATCACTGAAAGGTTCCTTTTTATCATTAGGGTTGTTTAGAAGTTGTCCTATTTTCGCGGGTAGTTTAAATATAGTTTGGATGTTGTGTTTGTTGAGAATTCTTCCTATTTGTTCCGTGATAACGTGAATGTAGCGTAGGATGGTGGTTGTTTTTCTCTCTCTTTCTTTAGTAGGTTTTGTTGACTTGTTTCCTTTAGTGTATTTTCTTATTGCTTTATTAATTTGTTTGTTTATGCAATCGTTTTGTATTAGGATTTGTATACAAGGGAATTGATGACCGATTGCTTTTGAGATGGATGGTGGTGGGAGGAGGCATGCAGGTATCTGTTTGTATGCGTGGGTTTTCTGTAAACTTCATGTCCTAATGTGTTTTCGGATCTCTCATAAAGTAGTACGTCCAAGAAAGGTAATTTTCCGTTTTTTTTCAATTTCCATAGTGAACTGAATACCAGGGTGTTTTTGATTGATGAAATCGAAAAATTTGTTTAGTTCGTCTGGTCCATGTCTCCAGATGACGAAATTGTCGTCAACGTAACGGCACAAAAATTCCGGTTTAAGCTTGGATTTGTTAAAGATTTTATTTTCTAGATTTTCCATAAAAATGTTGGCTATTACAGGTGAGATTGGAGATCCCATTGCTGCTCCTGAGGTTTCTTCGTAGAATTAGTTATTGAAAGAGAAATGGGTATTAGTGAGACAGTGTTCTATTAAAGGTGTGAGATTGGAGGGGAGGCTTGCGTCAAAACTTACTAGGATGTCTTGGGGTTGAATGTGAATCTGTTGTATTTTTCTGATGAAGTCAAAAAAGTTTTGGATGTGTGTGATAGAGTGTCCTGTGAAAGGCTTAAGTTTTTTGGCGAGAAAGGGTGCTAGTTTGTAAGTTGGTGAGCTTATCGCGCTGACGATCGGTCTGAGTGGGATGTTGTTTTTGTGAATTTTTTGGAGTCCGTAAAGTTTTGGAGAGATGGGATAAGTAGGTTTTAATTGAGATATTGTATCGCTGTCAAGATTTGTGTCCTTTAGGAGGCTTTTTGTTTTTCTGGCTATTGTTTTTGTGGGATCTTTTTAAATTTTTTTATATGTATCGTCAGTAAGAAGGTCCATGATTTCGTTGTTATAGTCTTCTTTATTCGTTATTACTGTTGTGTTGTCTTTGTTCGCTGGTAATATCATGATGTCTTTAGTCTGATTGAGTTTCTTAATAGCTGTTTTTTCTTGTTTTGTTAAGTTTGAGGAGGGAAATTGGGCTTCGTGTAAAATGTTGGCTATCCTACGTCGTATGTTATTTGATTTTCCGGGTGGAAGGGTGTATTGTGGATTCCAAATTACTGATGATTTCTTCTTTTGTGATTTTGGAGAGAGCGACTGTAAAATGATGTCCTTCAGATAAGGCTGAAATCATTTCATTGATGAGAGGATGGTTAGAGATGTTTTTCACTGTATTAGTTAATGGTGCATGCTTTACTGGAAGTAATTGTTCAAATTTAATTTTTTGTTTCTCAGTGCAAAAACCTTTAATTCGTTGTGATTGGTCAAATGATATGCGGTCCAATGTGCACCAAATATCAAATTCGAGAGTGTTTGATAGGAAAAGGTGAAGTTTTAACAGTTTTTTGGAGGTAGTGTGGAAGGCAAATTTTGTATGTTGCATTCTTTCTTTCAAGAGAAGCAAACTTGTTTTATTTAGAATTGATATGGATTTGGATGTTCCCAAATGGTTTTTTAACTGTAACAATTTTGGGACGATGTTATTGTCCCTCCACCGTTTTAAGAAAGCTAAAGATGTCAGTAGCTTAGCTTGAGAAGACCTGAGCTTACTGAAAGTGTCTGTTTTAGTAAGAAAACTCTCCCCGTAGAGTTCTTTAATAACAGATTCAATACTTTCACGATGATTCATTATAATAAATTTAAATTTAAAATTCAAATTTATGATACTCAGAAGGTTATTCGTATTCAGTTTCAATTTATCCATGAATTTATGAAGGCCCGCATTGAGAGCCGAAACATTGAGAATAAGAACGGTGTTCTTCAACAACTATAATCGTTCTTCCTGTTCTCTTTTTCAATTGGAACGTAAAACCAAAAAACACCTTACTAAATTTGAAACAATATTTTTATCCGTTTTCTAGACGGCACTATCACCTTTGGAAGTCAAGGCTAATTTTTAATAGGTCACTCGGTTAGTTTTCTGATACTTCCCGTCTGTAGTATAATCAGAATTCATGTTTTGATGTTGTGTACACTCTAGAAGAGTTGAGATTTCCAAAAAATTGGATGAAATGACAAGTCATGACACAGGTGCACAGCACTTATCTATTATCACCACATGCCTACCCCTCCAAATACCTAAAAGCTAGGCTACATACTATAAAAAGCTATGCGAATTGGCTTGTAATCATACTGTGGATTTGAATTTTATACTTAAGACTTGAAGAATAACGCTAATTCAGGATGAAATCAATTATTCCAACGAGATTCAGACCTTTTTGGACGTATGTCCTTATGGCTCTTGTATTCCTTCAATTCGTACAATTTGTCTACAACACACCAGTTCTAAATCCACCTGCAAAGGGAAAGAGATACTGCGATGGCACAAGAGATTGCACAATACACCCTAAGTAAGTATACTCCCTAAATTTTTTCCTATCGATTTGAACAAAAAGCATCGAAAATGATAATTTCTGTTTCACGTTTTTCTGAATCGATGGTGTTTTTATTTTTGTTTTCTCTTTCAAGAAAGTAGCGCCACTGCTTTCTCCATTCCATTAGCACCATTAATTAGGCGCTACGCGCCCATGTAGTAATTTTTATGATGAAATAAAAAAACCTGATGATTGTTCATTTAGTATGTTTTTTTGTCAAATCAAAATTACGACAAAAAATTAAGCTTGAACAAAATGCTTGTCGATTTTCTCAAAAAACCCACACTTATATTTTTGCCAAATTTTTGTTGAATTTGTACTAGCATAGGGAAAATACCTCATGAGTGTAAAGCGGGCTAAATAACTTTTGTGGGCAGGAGACTTTTTTGCCATAAAATCGAATTTTCGCATTTTTCTTGAAATCTTCATATGTCATTTTTCTTATCTCTTTAAAAGGGTTGCAAAATTTACAAAATATTATAAAAAAGCTAAGAAAAATTATAAGGAAAGTATTATTTTGCAATATTTACAAACATTCAGAAATAAATTTCATCATAATATAAAATTGCTTGTTTTGAAATGTTGATTTACTAAATTTATGTGAAAGATTCTTGATTTTCATTAATAGACAAATACTTAAATCCGCATTCAATATGGTCACGGTGTTATGAATAGAATCCTTTTTTTATTTTTAAAACTTTTGGTCATAAAATCAAATATTGAATATTTTCATGAAAAATTGTAAATATATTTTTTTCACAGGGATTAGCAACTTTCTACTGATTATCGAATGGCTGGGATAGTATACTGGAATAAAATGGCTATTGAATTATCTGAAGATTATATATAAAACCATGTTAAATATTTGTATTAATTTTTTTCGAACCAGAGACTTCATTCACAGACTTTATTCATAAAAATTGTTCTAGTTTTCCCACTTTCGAGATTTTAAGATTTTAAGTTAGACTGTTGAAAATATTGAGTGCTTCGGAATTTTTCTAAATACTTTCGAATGTGTAAGAAAAAAAAATCTTGAAATATAAAATCTTTGTAACATTTTAGTTTTTTTCAAATCTCTGCAAAACTTCTAAAACCATGAAATATGCTTGGACTTCATTTATAGATGAATTATAAAAATTGTCTGGTTTTTTGACTTTCGACTATTACCGTTAAACGACATCAATTTTCAAAATCGTTAAATTAATAGGTGTTTCATTCCATGCATGTAAATTATTATGCTTTTGAATAAAAACTTCCTGAATTAAAATTGTTATTAGCTTCAATTCGAAAAGTTTTAAATATTTAATTCAAAAGAGTTCGACTACAAGTGCTTTAATTTTCAGTACAGTTTTGACTTCTTTAGATGAAAAGAATTTAAATTTCAATGACTTCGACAAAGTAGTATAGACCCGGAAAAAATAGAAAATTTGTTTGCTACATCAAGACGGCAACCTTGGTGAGATTTTCAGCTTTATTGAAACAATGAGAAGTGAATATTGTTTCAAAATTTGAAAGTTCAAAAAACTTCTCTTTTTTCCGGTCTTACGGTCCAATAAATAAATAAACATTTAAAAATAAACGATTGTTGTTGTTAAGAAATCGTTTTATTATCTTCAACGTTTCGGCTATTGAATATTGTGAATATTGTCATACTTGAAACACCTAGAAAAACATGACGCATTTACAAGCAACTGCCTCTGAATGGAAAAACAAAATTTATGTATATAATATCGTCATCTATTTAGCCTGGTTTATTCACGTTAAAAATAATAGTTTTAAAATGTATGTGTGAAACGATATTAATTTCGTGGAGAAATTAGCTCAATTAAGTCCTCAGAAATTCTTATACTTCAAGATTGTCAATTTATAAGAAACCACATAAGGATAAGTTCGGAGAAATAATGTTAAGACTCTCATGGTTATCTAGTATTGAAGATCCTTCTTTGATGAACTAGAATGAAACAAAATAAAAATTTTTAATAAAAATATATTTGTTTTTTTATTTTTTCCTAAGATTATATAAATACAATTTTCCTAGGTTTCTTCTGATGACTTAGTGAAAATAGTGTTTTGAATTTTTGAAAATCTTTCAAAATATTTAAATATTTTTATTCTCTTCAAAACTTCTAAAATTCTTAAATATAAAAATCCTGAGAAAGCTTCTGCGATTTTAATTCAGAAATCTCAAACAAATCTACAAATCTTCTCAAGTCTAGAATTTTTTGTGAATATTTTGAAATATCTGTCGAAATAATTCAGTTTTTCTGAAAATTTTTAATATTAGTACAATTGTTTCAAATTCTTCCACATTCTTTCAATGAATCTTATTCTCGGTATCAGTAATGTTTTGATTACCGGTAGCGATTAAGATATTTGGGAAAATTCAAAATAATTTATGTTTCAATTAAAAACATTTATAAATATATATTTATATTTATATTTATGTTTACATTCATATATATATATATATATATATATATATATATATAT
>CAKNXH010000600.1:172782-204876 GCA_932178445.1 Andricus quercusramuli
ATATATATATATATATATATATATATATATATATTCTTGAACAACGAGTTTCGGACAGCAGTCTCCGTTGCACACTCAAGACCTGACATCGTTCTCTAAGACTTCGAGAAACGAACTATATTCTTGATCGAATTTTCGACTCCGTCCGAATAAAATATCACTGTCAAGCAGAAAGAAAAGGAGGATTGATGACCGGAAAGCTTTCGATGCAACCTCCCACAGACTTATCATCTGTTTGTTGGAATTCTTAAAGGTTCATCCACACATCGTGAGGTGCATAAAGAGTTTGATGCCGCTCTAAAAAACCAGATTTACTATCTAATCTGATTTATTACTCATATAATCTTCTGCAAGTCTCCTTGGCTTACACTGTATATTTATTTCTCCCTCTCTCCTGTGATCCCACAGAAGCAACTAAGAATAAAATTTCTTGCAGGAAATTTTTTAGAGCGATACAGTTTTGTTCAGCCAACTTCGCGTCTTTCAAAATACGTGTGTTTGTCATGGAATAAAAAAGGATTTAAAGTTTATCTTATGTTTTTGCTGTGCCCGATTCTTCAATTCCACCTTTCTATTCCTACACTTCTCAATTGCTCTGCCTATACCTTCAAATGTACCTTCTTTAGCACTCACAGAAAAAAACTTAGGGTGAACAGTGTTGCAGGTAGCTTCGTATTTTTACCTGTTCGTATTGGTGAAACACAAATACTACCCTCGATGGGCAGAAACGGTCCTTTGTTCTCATAAAAGTTTGTCACCACCGTCTTGAAAATTGGAAGCTTAGCTTTGATCGCTGAAGTGAAGTTAACTGATGGTTGGTGCAACAGGCAAATCGGATAAGTGCGGCTTCATAAAGGCTGACTTGTCCGATCGTTAGAGCTGTCAAAAGTTCCTTACAAGCGTGGGTAAAAGCAGAAAAATACCGAGACGTCAGAAAAAGTTTACCCACATGGGGTAATTTTTGTTGCAGGTAATCTTTACTCAAGAATCAGGCTGAAGATTACTCTTAGTATTTTTATGTGCTTCATGAACATCTTCTTCCAAGCTCTTCTCCTCTAATATTAGATCTTTCACCACTATATTATTTCTCCTTTCCTCTCTGCTTTTCTTACTTTTACCTATTTGAAGTCCTTTGAACTTGTATATATTGAATAATCACGTGATAAAGAGAAAAAAAGATTCCGATTTGAACAACATTTCTTCCTTGTCCTCCTCAGGTGATTATTCTAGACGGATCTATCAACTTTGGAAGTCAAGGCTAATTTTTAATAGGTGACCCGGTTAGTTGTCTGGTACTGCTCGTATGTAGCGTAATTTTAATTCATGTTTTGGTGTTATGTATGCCCTAAAAGAGTTGAAATTTGAAGAAAATGTGTTAAAATGACAAACCGGGACACAGGTGCACAGCAATCATCTGTTATTGCCACATGGCTACCTCTGCGACTACCTGCCGGCGAAGCTACATGCTATAAAAAGCGAGGCGGATTGACTCGAAATCACACTGTGGATGGGAATTTTATACTAAAGTTTTGGAGAAGAAGGCTAATTCAGGATGAAGTCAATCATTCCAACGAGATTCAGCCTTTTTTGGACGCATATCCTTATCGCAACTTTATTCTTTCAATTCGTAGAACTAGCATCACTTCCAACCTGCTCTGATTCATTGGGACCATATCTCACCTATCTGTGCCCAAAGGGCATCAATTCGAATGGTAAAATTAACCAGTGCTGCACAAGAAAATGCGGAGATGACGAACTAAAAACATACTGTATCAAAGTAAGTATAACCGCTGAATGGTTTTCTACAGATTCGAACGAAAAGGAACGAGAATGATCATTATTTTTTTGTTTCACATTTTTTTGCATCAATGTTATTTTTATTTTCTTCTTCAAGAAATTAGCGCGACCGTTCTTTACATTCAATAAACATTAAATGTTTATTTGTTAAATCAAAACGACCTAACAAAATTTTAGCTTCAATAAAATAGTTGAATTTTTACACAAGGATGAATTTTCAACACCATATGTTATAGATAATACTTCAATCCCCCAAGAACTTCATTTTCATTTGAAAACAGTTTAATATGTTTAAGAAAGATGAAAAATTTCTACAAAACTGTTCAAGCCTCAACGACAAAAGTTTAATTCAATAATAATGAAATGTTTAAAAAAAAAGTCGCTATTTCCACAAGGAAGTTTAATTTTCTAACCCGGAAATATAAATTTGTAACAAAGAAGTTTATTTTCGACCAAACAATTAAATTCCCAACTAAATACCTAAATACTTTTTTTTTAACAAAGAAGTTGAATTGTCAACCAAAAAATGAATTTTCAACTAAGAAAATTAAATCTACGCCACAAATGAGAGTTTTCAATAATATAGTTGAATCCCCAAACAAAGAAGCTAGCGAAGAAGATTGTAATTTTAAACCAAAAAATTGAAATTTTTAGAAAAAAAAGATTAAATTTCTTCCCAACGATCTGAAATCTTGAACCGAAGAGACGAATTCTCAATAAAATTGCTGAATTTTCAACAAAAAAAGATTTTTTTTAACATTCTCTCAAAATTAATTTATCCGAATAAAAAATGTCTCTAAATATCCCCAGAAATCTTGAAAGTTTTTTCTATTATCTCAAAAGACTTTAAAATCTCAGGAAAACTTCAAAACTTGAAAAATGTTTACAGTTTCTAAATATATTTTCAAACTATTCAATATTTCTCTAAAATGTTGACAAAATGCAGCAAGATAGAAAAATTGCCTTAAAGACTTGGACATCTTTTTAGACGATTTTGGAAATATTTTGAAATGTTTAAACTCTTTTCAAATATTCTCTTAACATAGATTTTGTAAAATAAAATATCCTCTCAAAATTTTTCAGAAATCGTGAGAAAAATTTGCTCTGCACTTGAAACCTTTCAAATTTCTTAAAAAACTTCTGAATTTTTGCTTCGAAATCTTAAAAAAAAATCTACATATTTCTTCAAATTTGTTAAAATATTTTTCAATTGAACATTATTTTCAAATCTTTTCAAAACTTCTAGGACTTCGACATATTTTTTGGAATAATTCAATGTTTTCCTGGAAAAAATTTAATTGTTTAATCCTTAAAAAAATTATACAATATACAATACACAATATTCATTAAATTACAAATACAACTGAACATTTTTCTCTTACCAGTGATAGTCACAAACATTCAGAAATGAAGTTAAAAATCAAATTGAATTATTTATTTAGAAATTATTATTTAGAAAACTGATTTTGCAAAAAGTTTTTAATCTTTATTGATATATAAATACTTAAATTTTCAGTAATGAGCAGAATTGTAAGTTTCATCATAAAAAAATTATTATTTTTAATTTCAAACTTCTCTTTCCGAAAAAATAAAAAAAAAAAATTATATTTCTTCTTTGGCAAGATTTTTGAGAATTTCTTTCCGCCAATTTTAATTTTCTCTTGTTAAAATTGTACCTTTATGTTTTTCTAACTGAATTACATTTTGAAAGAAATTTTCAATGAGAAACATATTTCTTTTTTACAGTGATGAGCAACTTTCAACTGACTATGGAATGGCTGGATGGAATCTTTACAACAAAATGGAATGACTATGGAATTTTCTGAAGATTATATTTATACATATGTATTTACTTATTTAAACTTATATATTCATTTACATATTTACGTTTTTGAATTGTATGAAAGCACACAAAACATGTATAATTTACATATCTAATTGCACCATAACAATAAAGTATTTAAAAAATACATGGATTTTTGTTTTCAATTAAGAATTTATAACTTTGTTATAAAAGAAAGAAATCTTTGAAAGTTTTCCTATCATTTCAAAAGCTTTACAAAATATTATAAAGAGATAAAAAAAATTATAAGAAAAGTATTATTTCCCAATATTTACAAAACATTTAGAAATACATTTCATCATGGAATAAAATTACTTATTTTAAAATGTCAATTTACTGAATTTATGTGGAAAACTCTCAATCTTAATTAATAGAAAAATACTTAAATCCTCATTCAAGACGGTCAAGGGATTATGAATAGAATCCTTTTTTTTCATTTTGAGAACATTCGGTCAAAAAGTTCTAAGAAGAACTGTTAAATTTATTATTAAAGAATTATTTACAATTTAAATCCTGTCTTCCAAAAATACATTTCTAGAATAAAAATGTCTCATTTGGAAATTTCGATGGACAAAATTCAATAAAACTCAAGAGAATAAGCGGACATTCAACAATGAGTGCGAGATTTTCGAAAATTTCGTTCCACCAATTTTATTAAATAGGATATTTGAATAAATTCACATTTTTTTCAATTTCTCTCAGTTTTTTCAAATCTTAGATTATTTTTGAATTTTTCGCAAAACTTCCATATAGTGTTCAAAATGTTGGAATTTTTCGTATTTTTTGTCTTGAAATTTCACAGATTGATTTCAACAGTTTGAAAAATCTTTAAAATATTCTGAAATCTTCCTCAATCTTCTTAAATATTTCCTTAAAAATAATGTTTCTAAGTACAGAAGCATTTCAAATTTTCAAAAGGCTTCTCAATAATTTTTTCGCGATATTTTTAGAAATCCTTTGATGTGGTGAAAAAAGTATTAAGTGCCATGAAGAGCTTTTCTGTTCCGGCACCAGATGGTATCAAGACCTTCTCGGGGATGAAGTTTTCTTCAACCTAACAGCATCTGGCCTACATTTCCACCACTAGTCTAAAATCGGAAGAGCTTGTTCCGGAGTGGTTGGTGGAAGGGCGCACAGTGCTCCTGCCAAAGAAGGGCAACTTAACTGACCCTAAGAATTACAGGCTGATAGCTTTACTGAAAAAACTGTATGAGATCATCACAACTATCGTAAATGATAGAACCGTTCGGGCAATCGGACCTGTGTGGCGAGAGATGTATGAACATAGCGGATCAAAGAATGACACCATGAGCCCTTTCCTCTTTTGCCTCACATTATTGCCACAACCTTTAGCACTTCGCCTTTCCGAGGGGTACTTCTGCAGATTGGATTGAAGTTCGGGTCAGAAAAATGGTCCAATGTTTATTTGATGCGAGTAGAACTTAATGGCATCCCAAAGATCCTAAGCGTGTCGACAGAAGCGTTGTACGACACCTTGACGCTGGAGAAACCTATACATACTTGGGTGTCACACAGAGCCGCATTCAGGACGTGATCTCTTTGAAGGAGACTCTCCGGTGTAGATACAAACGTCTTATCCGACAGATTTGACCACCCGAACTGTCGGCGAGGAACAAAGTACCTGCAACAAACATACTTGCCGTTTCGGTAATACTTCAGTGGAGTGGTTTCAATGGAGGATGTACGATTCTAGATCCCTCGGTATCGGGTCACGAAAGATTGAGCACATGAACATATGCATGCACCTTGAGTCTCCTGTTCCGTGACTTGACATCTCACGCAGTCAAACTGGTCGCAGAATACTGAATCTTGAATGTCTTCACAACAGAACAAGTCTTAGATGCAGTCCATGTATTCAAAAATGGACGAGAACCTCTTCTTAGAATGGTCATGAAACACGAAGAAGTAGGTGGAGGAGCATTTCTGTACAAATCAGCGGAGGAGGCTGCTTAGGCACTTGGCCTTGATCTCAATATCAGGGATGAACCAAATTCATCAAACATTATCCATCTGGAACATATGAAGGCCCGGTTCAAGAAAGCACAGGACAGAAACTTCCTCGAACAGCTCCTCGACAAGAAGATGCACGGCATCTTCACAGAAATATGAAGGATCCGTCAATGTCGTATGTGCTAGCGTTTGCTTTTCTTGAATCACCAGGATTGAAGTCGGGCACGAAGGATTTTATTCTGGCCTGTCAAGACGGTGTGATTTCCACTTCCACACCGTCTCCACATTTTGAGCGAATGATCTGAGGAAGGCGAAAGTTTTCTCCTTCGACAAGGTCTGTTTTTCTACGGCTTTTAGAAGAAAGCATCTTAACAAAGTTAAGTTAATCCTCACTCCTGATGTTAAAATTTAGTTCGAGGATCTCGGTCGCCTGCTTCGCGGTTTTCTGAAGGAACGCTTCTTTGCCAATCACCTCTTGTTTCCTGACCATTTTTAGAAGAGAATCTCTGCCATTTGCAACAGTATAAGCTGTACTTATAACAATTCGGTTTAATGAAGATATCAGAAATTCATAGTTCTGCGTCCACCTTAACGATATGCAAACACAATAAGCAAAGACTCTCATCTCTGAGTATGGATTTATATTTTTTTCTAAACACGGTGGACAAACTGCGATTTTACGCACTCCTCGATATTTAAGAACTCGCTTTTCTCCAGCTTTTTGGGGAAAAATATAGTCCTTGGCTTGTGCAGAAGAGCTTTTTGAACTCATGAGAACTGTTGAACTATTCAATTGACAAGAGTTAAATATTAAAAATATTACAGTTGAAAGTAAGGTATTTTTTTAGGCGGAACTATCAGCTTTGGAGTTCAAGGCTAATTTTCAGTAGGTCACCCGGTTAGTTTTCTCATACTTCCCGTCTGTCGTAAAATGAGAATTCTTGTTTTAGTGTTCTGTATGCTCTAAAAGAGTGGAAATTTGAAGAAAATTTTATAAAATGACAAATCGTGACACAGGTGCACAGCACTTATCTGTTATCACAAAATTCCTACCTCTACGACTACCTGCGAGCGAGGCTACAAGCTATAAAAGGCGGAACGAATTGACTCGAAACCACACCGTGGATTTGAATTTTATACTAAAGATTTGAAGAAGAACGCTTATTCAGGATGAAGTCAATCATTCCAACGAGATTCAAACTTTTTTGGACGTATATCCTTATCGGACTTTTATTCTTTCAATTCGTAGAACTAGGACCACCTCGAAGCTGCTCTGAATCATTGGGACCATATCTTACCTATCTGTGCCCAAAGGGCATCAATTCGCATGGTAAAATTAACCAGTGCTGCACAAGAAAATGCGAAGATGCCGAACTAAAAACATTCTGTATCAAAGTAAGTATAACCTTTAAATGATTTTCTACAGATTTTAACAAAAAGGAACGAAAATGATCATTATTTTTTTGTTTCACATTTTTCTGAATCAGTGTTGTTTTTATTTTTCTTTTCTTTTTCAAGAAACAAGCGCGACCATTTTTTACATTTCACTAGCACCACCAATCACGCGCTACGCGCCCCTGCATTTTCATGATCAAATGAAGAATCTAATAATTATTTATTTTTAGTGTTTATTTGTTAAATCAAAATGACCTAACAAAATTTCAGCTTTCACTCAGAGAAATGTCTTCTTGTGACAAAAGGATTTTTCTTGACGTGAATAGAATTTCCTCATAAATTTAAGGTTGAGAGCATTTTCATTTGTGTCAACAGGAATCCTTTTGCAGTAAAAATTTTCCTCATACGTCTAACTTCACCTAATCTTGCAGCCGAATAATTCTGTTTGTGTAAAAAATATGGAATGTACAATATACATTAAATTACAAATACAACAACAAATATTTCTCTTATCTAATGCGAGATTTTTGAAAATTGGGTTCCACTAATTTTAAAGTTTCCTTGTTAAAATTTTACCTTCAAGTTTTCCTAACAAAATTACATTTTCATAGAAATTTACAATAAGAAACATATTCTTTTTTTTACAGTGATGAACAACTTTCAACTGACTATGGAATGGCTGGATGTGTATAACGAAATGGAATGACTATGGAATTTTCTGAAGATTATATTTATACATATATATTTAATTATTTAAACTTATATATTCATTTACATATTTACGTTTTGAAATCGCATCAAAGCACGTAAAACCTGTATAATTTACTTATTTAACTGCACCATTACAATGAAGTATTTCAAAAATACATGGATTTTTGTTTTCATTTAAGAATTTATAACTTTGTATATATTGGTATGGTCACCATTTTTAAAAATGGAATTTCTATGTATGTAGCCCGGAAATTTGTGCGAATCTGCACAAATAAACCCACTGATTTTGTTTTGAAAAAAAATATCCAAATAGAATTTAGCACGTATTTCCCATAAGAATAAAATGCGTTTTTGTAAATTTTATTCAGAATCGTAAATATCAGCGGAATCGAGTTGCAAGTCAACATTTCTCTTCGAAATAAGCCATGAAATATGAATTTAATATTCCGTTAAAACTTATATTTTGAAATGAAAAAAAAACTCAAAATTTTCTCAGGAATCTTAAATATATATTTGTATTATCTTTAAACATTTCATAATCCTTGAGAAGCTTATGCGCTTTTAATTCAGAAAATTTACCGACAAATTTGAAAGAATCAAAAAAAAAATAACCTTAACATTTTCCACATTCTTTCTTGAAAATTTCAAAATTCTTTTGAAATATTTTCAAATATTTCCTCTGAATTATTGTTACCAAATCAAAAATTCTTGAAATGCTTCGGATGATTTTTTTCGATATTTTTAAAAATCTTTCGAACTATTTTAGAATTTTTCTCAATATTCTCCAACCATTCTTTTTGCAAAATGAAAAATCATGCAATATTCTCCCAAGAATCTTAGAAAATTTCTTCATTCTCTTTAAACCTTTTAAAGTACTCAAAAAGTTTCCAACTTTTTGTTTGGAATCTTCAAAGATCTACATTTTGTTGACATTATTTTTAATATTCATGAGATTTAAATTATCTCGTAATCTTTTTAACAAATTTTAAACTTTGAAATATCTTTTGAAATAATTCAAAGCTTTTCTGGAAAATTTTAATATTAGGACAATTGTCTCAAATTCTTCCACATTCTTTCAACGAATCTTATTTTTGGTATCAGTAATTTTTTGGTTCCTGTTGGCGATTAAGATATTTGGGAAAATTCACAATAATTTATGTTTCAATTCAAAACAATGATATTGTTTTGGATACAAACTTGTTGTTCAAAATTGTACGTTCGATTTTGAAAGTTAAGACTTTTGTTTAAAATAAACGATTTCTGGTAGTAAACGTTGAAATAACTTTAAATTCAAGAAAAAAGGTAATTTCTTTCTTCCTTCAAGTTTTCCTAACAGAATTACATTTTGAAAAAAATTTCAATGTTTTTCTTGAAAAAGGGACGTGACTGATTTTCAATAGCTTTTTGAATACGAAAACCAATTATCGAATATTTGTATGAACAATTGTAAAATATATTTTTTTTTCTTACAGTGATGAGCAACTTTCAACTTACTATGGAATGGCTGGCATGCTTATAACGAAATGGAATGACTATGGAATTTTCTGAAAATTATATTTCTACTTATATATTTCCTTATTCAAACTTATATATTTATTCAGATATTTACGTTTCTAAATTGTATTAAAGCACATGAAACCTGTACAATTTACTTATTCAACTGTACCATAATAATGAAACATTTCGAAAATACATGAGTTTTTTGTTTTCAATTAAGAAGTTTTAACTTTATTTGTAGATGTATTGTGAAAATTGTGATATTTTTTCCACATTCGAGCAATGACTCGTAAATACCTTATGTAGGTAATGAGACAGCCGAATGAGATAGCAACTAATATATATGTTAGGATGGTCCACATTTAAAAAAAAAATCAACTAATTTTGTTTCAAAAAAGTATTTAAATGGAGTTTAGCACGTATTTTCCATAAGAAAAAAGGACGTTTTTGTAAATTTTATTCAGAATCGTCAATAGAACCTGAATCGAGTTGGAAATCAATATTTCTCTTCAAAATTATCAATAAAACTTTTTCAAGGCGAATATTATCTTAGAATGATGCTTGTTGTTTTTGTTTTAATCGTCAAAAATGACATAACGAATAATCAAATTTGATTTTTGGATAAAAAGACACAAGGTACAATAAAATGTTCAATAACAAAATTGTTTTCAACGTACATCTGAAAATTTGCTCCCAACCTTCTATTTCACGAGAATGGCGATGAGAATGTGTTTGTTAAAGCCGAAGGAGCTTCACCAAAAGAGAATTCACAATCACTAAATTTCATTTGTTAATGGTTTGACGTAAAAATGGAATGAAAACCCGAATCTATTTAGCATCAATAAAGAAGCAGGTACTTACAAGCAATAACAAATTGTTAAAATAATTATTTTTGTTAAATTGATCTATATATCAACTCACTTCAAGTGGAAGTAGGCAAATAGTAGAAAATATCAGAAAAAACGCAACTTTCTAGCTTAATGAATGTATGCATTAAAATTTTGAACTGATATCGATACCAAATTTTTGTATTTAATCACATCTATTAAAGAAAATAACATAAAAAAAAGGAAAAAACAATATCTTTGTTAATCAGTCTCTGCTCTTAGATATTGGTGCTTACTGGTCAAATAATTTTCTGGAGAAACGAGAAAAAAATCTGCCTCGGCGGAAATTTGAACCGAATTTGAAACTATCTGCTAAAGCCCCGGTGGCGTGATTGTTTAACGCTCCACTCGCGAATAGTGGCGTTACCGTTCCATATTCGTTCCAAGGCAGATTTTCTCTCGTTTTCTCTTTCTTTAAATTAATTTATGCTTTGATTCTGAAAGTTTATAATTCAAAATACTTTCACTTCAAGTGTTTTAATTTGCAGTTCAGTTTTTATAATTTCAAATGAAAACAATGGTGGGCACTGGTTGAACTTGATTGACCAATCAAGTCTTTCTTCAAAAACCTGGGAGGACGGAAAGCCAAATCGGATTGGTATTATATCCAATGTCCCTATTGATGTTATTAGGGTGTTTTACGATTCCGATTGCTTCTCTATGTTTCCTTAGAAAAATATTGTACGTTTGTACGATGAAGGTTGTTTTGTCAAATAAAATGCTATGTCTTGTTTCGGTATGATGCTCAGCTAGAGCTGATTGTCTGAAATGTTTCAACCTGACTTTACTCTCATGTTCCTTCACACGTTGGCTCACAGCCATCCCGGTTTCCCCAATATGGAATTTCTCAGAAAAACAAGAGAATTCATTTGCTCCGGGATCACTGAAAGGTGCCTTTTTATCTTTAGGGTTGTTTAGAAGTTGTTCTATTTTTGCTAGTGGTTTATAATGGTTTGGATGTTGTATCTGTTTAGAATTCTTCCTATTTGTTCCGCGATACCTTGAATGTAGGGTAATATGGTGATCGTTTTTCTCTCTCTTTCTTCAGTAGGTTATGTTGACTTGTTTTTTTGAGTGTATTTCCTTATTCCTTTATCAATTTGTTTATTTCTGTAATCGTTTTGTATTAGGATTTGTTTAAGATTTTGTAGTTCCTTTTGTAAAATGTAAGTTATATTTATCTGTTATGAAGACAGCTCTGTATACAAGGGAGTTGATGCCCGATTGCTTTTGACAAGGGCGGTGGCTGGAAGAAGCATGCAGGTATCTGTTTGTCTGCGTTGGTTTACTGTAAAGTTCATGTCCTAATGTGTTATCGGATCTTTCATAAACTAGTACGTCCAAGAAGTGTAATTTTCCGTGTTGTTCAATTTCCATAGTAAACTGGATATTAGGGTGCATTTGATTGATGAAATCGAAAAATATGTTTAGTTCATCTAGTCCAAGTCTCCAGATGTCAAAAGTGTCGTCAATGTAACGGCACAAAAATTACGGTTTAAGCTTGGATTTGTTAAAGATTTTCGTTTCTAGATTTTCCATAAAAATGTTGGCTATTACAGGTAAGATTGGAGATCCCATTGCTGCTCCTGAGGTTTGTTCATAGAATTGGTTATTGAAAGAGAAATAGATATTAGTGAGACAGTGTTCTATCAAAGGTGTGAGATTGGTGGGGAAGTTTGCAAAGGTTTTAATAATATCGATTGTATCCGAGATTGGTACTTTTGTAAAGAGAGACGTCAAAACTCACTAGGATATCTTGGGGTGGAATGTGAATCTGTTGTATTTTTCTGATAAAGTCAAAAGAGTTTTGGACGTGTGTGATAGAGTTTCCTGTGGAAGGATTAAGTTTTTTGGCGAGAAACAGTGCTAGGTTGTAATCTGGTGAGTTTACTGCGCTGACGATTGGTCTGAATGGAATGTTATTTTTGTGGATTTTTGGGAGTCCGTAAAGGTTTGGAGAGATGTGATTAGTAGGTTTTAATTCAGATTTTGTATCGCTGTCAAGATTTGAGTCTTTAAGAAGGCTTTTTTTCTGGCTATTGTTTTATGGGGTCTTTTTGAAGTTTTTTATATGTATCATCAGTAAGAAGGTCCATGATTTTGTTGTTATAATCTTCTTTATTCATTATTACTGTTGTGCTGCGTTTGTCTGCGGGAAATATTATGATGTCTTCATTCTGATTGAGTTCTTTAATAGCTGTCTTTTCTTGTTTTGTTAAGTTTGAGGAAGAAAGTTTGGCTTCGCGTAGAATGTTGGCTGTCCTACGCCGTATGTCATTTGCTTTTTCGGGTGAAAGGGTACATATTGTGGATTCCAAATTACTGATGATTTCTTCTTTCGGAATTTTGGAGGAAGCTACTGCAAAGTTATTTCCTTCAGATGAGCCTGAAATCATTTCATTGCTGAGAGGATGGTTATAGATGTTCTTTACTGTATTTGTTAATGGTGTTTGCCTTACTGGAAGTAATTTGTTAAATTTAATTTTTTGTTTCTAACTGCACAAATCTGTAATCCGTTGGGATTGGTCAAATAATATGCGGTACAATGTGGACCAAATGTCACATCTGAGAGTGATAGAAAAACGTGAAGTTTTAATAGTTTTTTCGAGGTAGTGGGCAAGGCAAATTTGGTATGTTGTATTCTTTCTTCCAAGAGAAGCAACCTTGTTTTATGAAGAAATAATTTGGATTCAGATGTTCCCAAATGGTTTTTCGAATGTAAGAATTTTGGAACGATGTTCTTGTCCCTATATCGTTTTAAGGAAGCTAAATATGTTATTAGCTTAGCTTAAGAAGACCTGAGCTTGCTGAAAGTGTTAGTTTTTGTAAAATCTCTCCCCGCAGAGTTCTTTAATAACAGATTCAATACCTCTATGATGATTTATTATAATCACGTCATGAAGACAAGAATAAGATTCCGATGTGTAACACATTTTATTTTTGTCTTCCTCAGGTGCTTATTCCAGGCGGATCTATCACCTTTGGAAGTCAAGGCTAATTTTTAATAGGTGACCCGGTTAGTTGTCTGGTACTGGTCGTCTGTAGTGTGATTAGAATTCATGTTTTGGTCTTATGTATGCTCTAAAAGAGTAGACATTTGAAGAAAATTGGTTAAAATGACAAATCGTGACACAGGTGCACTTACCTGTTATCACCACGTTCCTACCTCTGCGACTACCTGCGAGCGAGGTCACATGCTATAAAAGGCGAAGCGAATTGACTCGAAATCACACTGTGGATTTGAATTTTATACTAAAGATTTGAAGAAGAACGTTAATTCAGGATGAAGTCAATCATTCCAACGATATTTAGCTTTTTTTGGACGTATGTCCTTATCGCTCTTTTATTTGTTCAATTCGTAGAACTAAAGCCAACTGAAAAATGCTTAAACTTCTTGCGACAATATCTTGCCAGGCTGTGCC
The DNA here is from genome assembly GCA_932178445.1 of Andricus quercusramuli. Taxonomy (NCBI): domain Eukaryota; kingdom Metazoa; phylum Arthropoda; class Insecta; order Hymenoptera; family Cynipidae; genus Andricus; species Andricus quercusramuli. Next base: position 186,306 of record CAKNXH010000600.1, read on the forward strand.
AGAAAGGTGTCAAATCTGATGCTGACACTGCCTACTGCTGCTCGTGGAAATGCTCAGAGGACAATCTAAAAGCATTCTGTAACTAAAGTAAGTATAGCCCCTAAATTGTTTTCTACAGATTCAAACAAAAAGCAACGAAAATGATCAATATTGTCTGTTTCATATTTTTCTTAATCAATGGTATTTTTTCTTTTTTTTTTCTTTTTCAAGAAAGTAGCGCGACCGTTTCTCACGTTTTACTAGCAACATCAATCAGGTGCTACGCGCCCCTGTAGTAATTTCTATGGGTAACTAAAAAAGCTAATAATTATTCATTTTCCATGTTTATTTGTCAATACAAAATGTCCACGCAAAATTTTAGCTTGAATTTGTTTGAGGAAGAGACAAAATTTTTACAAAACTGTTGAATCCTCAAAGAAAAAGGTTAATTTTCAACCAGTTGTGTTTCTGAACTCAAAGAAGATTGAATATATTATTCAAAAGAGACCAAATTTCTACAAGACAGTTTAATTTTTCAACCAGGATATATATGAATTTTTAAGAACGAAGTTTATTTTTTGACCAGACAGTTAAATTTCCAACCAAATACATAAATACTTTTTTTTTACAAAGAAGTTGAATTTTCTACCAGAAAAGATGAATTTCTAAAAAAATTTTAAAATTTGAAACAGCGATTTCCTAACATTTTAATTTTATTTAAAAAAACAGTTGAATTCATAAAAATTAACGAATTAAAAAAAAATCAATTCTCAGCCGAAAAATGAGAATGTAAAATTACAAGAATTGAAATTTTTATGAAAAAAAGATTAAATTTCTACTAAGAGATTTGAACTCTTAAACCGAAGAGACAAATTTTCAATAAAATTGCTAGATTTTCGAACGAAAAAATTTTCGAGACAAGAAAGAAAGAAAAATGCAGGAAAATCATAATTTTAATAAAGAAGTAATTTTTTAATACAAAGTACACATGTTTAGTGAATATTAATCTTTCTACGTACTTTTCTTATGTGATTCATGATTATAAAAATATATTTTTAATGTGTTTCACCACGGAAATATAAAAAAATGTGATAGTTTGAGAGTTTTCGACAATTTCACAAAATTAAAAAAAAAATTTAGACAGTTTAAGAAATATTAAGGACCTTTCGACACTTTGAAAATTAAATTAAATAATTAATAAATTCGTGGAAATCTGGAAAAGTTTCGAAATTCCAGAAAATCATTCACACTGACGTGAATTAATCCAGAAATGGTCTTAAAATCTGGTGGAATCGTTTCTGACAATTTTGGAATTTTTTTTTCAATACTCTGTTTGAATTAATTTTTGAAAATGAAAAATCACGTCCCCAGAAATCTTTAAAGTTTTTTTGATTAAGATTTTAAAGTTTTTAAAATCTTAAGCAAACTTCAAAATTCCATTTGAAAGTCTTATAAATGTACATTTTATTTCAAGATTTTTACAATCTTTCCAAATTCTAAAATACTTTTGAAAATTTTTCACAGTTTCTAAATATATTTTTAAATTATCTGACATTTTCCTAAAATTTTGACTGAACTCTGCATGATTGAAAATATTGCCTTTGAATCTTTCACGTTATTTTTCGACAATTTTGTAAATATTTTGGAATATTTGAAATCTTTTTAATTATTATCTTGAATTAAATTCTCGCATTAGGAAAATCATTTTCAATTGTTCCAGGAATTTCAAGACTTTTTTATCATCTTAAAAATTTTGAAAATCTTTGAAAAAAATCCATTTCAAAATCCATGAGAATGTACATTTTGCTTTGAGATTTCTTGAATCCGTCAAAAATTTGAATTATTTTTGAAAAATTTTCTAATCTTCTAAATATATTCTGAAACCATTCAAAATTTTCCTTAAATGTTGACAAATTTCTACATAAATTTTTTGAAATCAAAAATCCTTTTGAAATTTTACAGAAATCGTGAGAAAAATTTGTTCTACACTTGAAGCCTTTCAAAGTTCTGAAAAAGTTTCTAAATTGTTGGTTCTAAACCTTAAAAAGAATCCACATATTCTTTTACATTTGTTAAAATATTTTTTTAAATTGAAAATTTTTTTTAATCTTTTCAAAACTTCTGAGACTTGGATATATTTTTGAAATAAATTAAAGTTTTCCTAAACAAATTTTGAATTGTGGAATACTTAAAAAAATTGTCTTCAAATCTCTGAGATTCTTTTTCGACATATTTTCACCATCAAATTGTTTTACAATTTTCAATGTATTAAAATACATATTGAAGAATTACTAAAAATTTGAATCTTCTCTTTTCGAAATGAATTTGGAAAATTTCTTCTTTGGAAATAACGATGTATGAATTTCAATAAAATTCTAAAGAACAAACTGAAATTCAACAACCATGAATGCGAAATTTTTGAGAATTTAATTCCACCAATTTTAATTTTTACTTGTTAAAATTGTAAAATATATACTTTTTTACAGGGATTTTCGATTTTCTACTGACTATGGAATGGCTGAAAGGGTATATTGGAATGGAATGACTATGGAATTTTCCGAAGATTATTTTTATATTTATAAATTTACTTATTTAAACTTATATATTCAATTACATATTCACGTTTTTAAATAGTATAAAAGCACATAAAAAGACCGTAATTCGGGCGAAAATAAATGAAAAATATATGAGAATGTAAAAAGGTTGTGAAAAAATGAAAAACATGAAAAATAAAAAAGTTTAATCAAACGACGCGATGATCTTGCATTCTTGACTCTTCAAAACAATGAGTAGGTCATACTGTTAAATTCGAAACATGACTTCGCGTATGATATAGCGTTCTAATTTTTTGAACGAAGTTAAGAAAAATAAGGATTCTTTACAATTTCAAATTCATAATGGATCAGTATGGGCTATAAATAATTTATTCATATTCCCATAGTTTTCCATACAAAATTTAAATTATTCAAGGAAGCCTGAAAAACTCAATTTTCTCAAAAAGGTCATCGTTTTATTTTTTCTTGATTTTTTTATAAGCTGTTAATAATATGGTGGATATATCCCAAAAGAATTTATCTTGTGCCCGCGTATAGAAGAAAAGAAAATTGAATTTAGTTTTACGAGGAATGAAAATTTGCATTGAAAAGAAAACATAATTGAATTCTCAACCAAAAAATGAATTTTCACCAAAAAAAATACATTTTGGCCAGAAATATAAGTTCCCAACAAAATAGTTGAATCCTCAATTAAAGCAGATTGTTTTCAATTTTTCCAGGAATCTCAAGATTTTTTCATCATCTTAAAAGTTTTCAAAATTTCTCAATATGAGAATTCTATTCCAAAATCTTTGAAAATGTACATTTTGTTTAAAGATTTCTAGGATCCTTTTAAAAATTTCATTATTTTTGAAAAATTCTCAATGGTTCTGAATATATTTTTAAACTATTCGACCTTTTTCTAAAATATGGACAAAATTCTGCAACATAACAAAATTGCTTTACAATCTGGCAGATCTTTTTGACAATTTTGAAAATCTTTTGGAATGTTTAAACTATTTTAAAATATTCTCTTAACGCAAATTTGGTGAAATAAGACATCCTATCAAAATTCTTCAGAAATCGCAAGAAAAATTTTTTCTGCATTTAAAACCTTTCAAAGTTCTTCGAAAGCTTTTAAATTTTTGGTTCCAGGACTTTACATATTTTTTTAAATAATTCAATGTTTTCTTAAAAAAATGTGTATTTGTATAATACTCAATCTGTGTAAATAAAAACATAATTTCATTCGTCTCATCTCTGAAAGTGTGACAAAATGTGTTGAAATGCATTGAAATGCAAAATTCAGACTTAATAATAGACTTTATTTAAGGCAAAATAGTTTTTTATAAAAAATTGAAATTATTCAATTTAAAAAAGTTTTTTTCAAAATCTTCAAAAGTTCACATTTTCTGTCAAATTTTGCGAAATATGTGGAAAACTTCTGAACTATCTAACCATCTTTTAAACTGATTAGAATTTGTCATAACATAGTTTTAAAACCTTCAAGTTTCTTTTTTCACAATTTTCGAAATCTTTTGTAATGCGTAAAAATCTGTTGAAATATTCAGGTAACAAAAAGCGTGATTAAAATGAATCAAAATCTTTTCTCAAGATTCCTGGAAGAATTAATAATGATTTCTATTTCTGTAAATTAATTCTTCTTTCAAATAATCTCGTCTCTTCATCACAAAAAATGTGAATTCTTCTTTTCCATAAAAATAAATTCAATCTTAAGAATTTTTTAATGTCTTGAGACCAGCGAAAATCCGATAAGGGTTCAAAATTTTCTTTCTGAATCTTAAAGAATCTGCATTAAATTTTTAGTTTTTTATTTAATCTTCTCAAACTTTAAATTATTTTTTCGAAAATTCCAGGTGTTTTATAGACTATCCGATTTTTTTTCTAAAATGGGTGACAAACGATTGTCTTTGAATACAAAAAATCTTTATTTATTTGTTTAAAATTAATTTTTCAACTGAGATTGTAACTACAAGGTTCAAAATTTTAGGTTGAATTTTCTTTCTTTAATGAAAAATCTTTATTTGTTAAAAATTCGTCTTTTTGGTTTTGAAAGACTTTTTTTGTATAAATTTTTTCATTGAAAGGTGAACTATGACACTTATTGTTGGGCGTTTATAGTTCAAAGCTGAAAATTCAACTATTATGTTAAGAATTTAATTATTTTGTTGAAATTAAAGTATCTGGTGGAATCGTTTTTGACAATTTTGGGATTTTTTTGCAATATTCACTTAGAATTAATTTTTCAAAATGAAAAATCACTTCAAATATCCCCAAGAACCCTTAAAGTTTTATCTATTATCTTGAAAGATTTTCAAATCTTGAGAAAACTTCATAATTCCATTTAAAAATCTTTAAAATTGTACATTTTGTTTTATGATTTTTACAATCTTTTCGGAGTTTAAATTACTTTTGAAAATTTGTAACACTTCCTAAATATATTTTAAAATTATCGAGCATTTTCCTAAAATGTTGACTAAATTCTGTACGATTCTGCATGGCATTGCCTTTAAATCTTCAACATAATTTTTCGACATTTTTTGACAAATCTTCTTCGAGATATTCTGAAATATTAATATCTCAATCAGTCGGTGAAATTAAAAAAATAATTTCATTCTCATCATCACTAAAGGTGTGACATTTTAAAAATATTACAGAATGCAAAAGGGCATGTTCGAAAAGAACTATTTGACCATATTCAAATACATTAAAATATAAATATACATTAAATTACAAGTACAACTAAAATTTTTCCTCTGATCAATGATGTTTACAAGCATTCAGAAATAAAGTTAAAAATCGAATTAAGTTACATGTTCAAAAACTCTGATTTACTTAATCTTTGGAAATAACGATGTATGAATTTAAATAAAATTTGAAAGAACAAATTGAAATTCAGCAACCATGAATGCAACATTTTTGAGAATTTCCTTCGACAAATTTCAATTTTTTCTTTTCAAAATATACCTTCAAGTTTTCCTAACAAAATTAAATTTTAGATGAAATTTGCAATTTTTTTTTTAAAAAGGGTCATGACTAATTTCTGTAGCTTTTTGAAGAATAGAAGCAATCATGAAATGTTTGTATGAACACTAGTGAAATATATTTTTTTTTACAGACATGAGCAACTTTCAACTGACTATGGAATGGCTGTAATGGTATAATGGAATGAAATGACTATGGAATTTTTTGGAGATTATATATTTACTTGTTTGAATTCACATGTGCATTCATATATTTACGTTTTCAAATTGTATAAAATCCCATAAAACGTGTATAATTTACTTATTGAACTGCACCATAATAATAAATTTTTTCAAAAATACATGGAGCAATGACCTTTAAATAACGCATGTGAGTGATGAGATAGCCAAATGAGATCATAACTAGTGTATATATTAGGATGTTCCACATTTTTTTCTTCGAATTTTCATGTATGTAGCCCGGAAATTTGTGCGATTAGATAGACATTTTAGACATTTTTTTAAATGCCGACCATGATTTCTCAAAAACAGTTTGATAAATTGTTTTCAAATTTTAATGGGTTTTCAACACACGTACGGCTATCGCCGAAACTAGTATTTTTGAAAAACATCGAACCGTTTTTTTTTCATAAAAAAATAGTCGCAAAAAATCATGAAATTTTAAGCCCTAATGTTTAAAAGCATATAAAAAATTGCATTTTCAAGATTCAAAAAAAAATCCTTGTCCCGGCGATAGCCATCCTCCTATAGATTAACATCCAATTTTGTTTTTTCATTTCGGATGAGCCACTATGACAGAATCATGGTGGCCGTTTACCTACCTTTTTTATATGGTTGCCATTCGCTCAATGGAACTCACGATCAAGATCATATTTTTGCATATAAAAAATCAGAGTTACTACTAAAGACTGAATGAATATATAGTTAAAATTTGGAAGCTCTGAACTTTGTTATTTGGCTACAAAAAATTTGGAAAAAACCTTTAAAAACAAGGCTGTCACACGGGATGACCCCCTTAATATTAGATCTTTTACCATCATATTCTTCCTCGTTCCCTCTCTCCTTCTCTTACTTCAACCTAGTTAAATTTATTTGGACTTGTATGTATCGAATTATTACATAATAAAAACAAGAATAAAATTCCGATATGTAACACATTTCTTTTTTGTCTAACCCAGGTGATCATTCTAAACGGCACTATCACTTTGGAAGTCAAGGCTCATTCCCAGTAGGTCACCCGGTTAGTTTTCTGATACTTTCCGTCTGTCGTAGAATTAGAATTCATGTCTTGATGTTATGTATGCTTCAAAAAAGTTGACATTTGAAGAAAATTTGTTAAAATGACAATCCGGGACACAGGTGCTCTGCACTTATCTGTTATCACCAAATCCCTACCTCTGCGCCTACTTGCGAGCCAGAGGCTACATGCTATAAAAGACGGAGCGAATTGACTCGAAGTCACACTGTGGACTTGAATTTTATACTGAAGATTTGAATTTTGTACTAAAGATTTGAAGAAGAACGCTAATTCAGGATGAAGTCAATTATTCCAACGAGATTCAACCTATTTTGGACGTATGTCCTTATCGCTCTTTTCTTCATACAATTCGTAGAACTACATTCAGATCGAACCGCCGCTAGAATATGTCAAAAATATCTTGAGTCGCTGTGCCCCAACGGCGTCAATTGGGATAATCCATCAATTGATCAGTGCTGCACAAGCCATTGCGATGATACCAAACTAAAAACATTCTGTAATAAAGTAAGTATAACCCCTAAATTCACAGAAAAAACTGAGGGTTCGGTGTTGTAGCAGCTCAAGTAAAAGTTGGTATCATTCAGAACTTAGACTCCAATAGAACTCTTTTTTTAGGGTTCCTTTTTAGTTCGTTGATATCCGATAGATGGCTAATAATATATTCAACTGCGCATGTGCAGAAAAGCGCGGGGCTATTCGAAATCAATGAGTACTATGAATAATTATACAGATAAATTTCAACACTTTGTATTTTTTTGAAAATAAACTGAATTGAATGACAGAAATACCCAACTTCATAGAAAATATAATACTAACGTAAAATTGCAAGAGTATATTATATAATTTCAAATAGTACCGCGCTTTCTTGCTACATGTGCAGTTCAAAACGTCAGATATCCAACATAACTATAAAAACTGTCATATTTCATGTGCCCTATTTTCCTTTCAAGAATGCTTCATATCTATGATTTTAGTTTCTTCAATAAATGTTTTCCAATGCAATATTATTTAATCTGAATTACAAAGTAAAATGTGCATCATCAACTTGTGAAGTCTTCGTAGAGAGTCACGGCAGAAGTGAAAAAAGGGCTCTATTGGAATCGTTTCCATACATACTTCGGGTTCATTCAGAAACCATTTATCATTTTGGGTTTCTTTTCAGCAAAAGAGGTTTCTTTTTTTTGCAGCTCCGTTGGAACCAAAAATTGGTTCCAATAGAAACCCCAGTTTTTTCTGTGTTGTTTTCCAAAGATCTGAATAGAAAGCAACAAAAATTATCATTATTTTAGTTGTTTTTTTGAAAATTTTTGAAATCATTTGGAATGTTTGAAATATTCTTAAATATTTTCTTAGCATACATTTTGGAAAATGAAGAATCCTGTTAAAATTTTCCAGAAATCCTGAGAAAAATTTCTTCTACACTTGAAACCTTTTAAAGTTTCTGAAAAGCTTCTAGATTTTTGGTTCGGAACCTTGAAAAGAAATCTACATATTGTTCTAAATTTGTTGAAATATTTTTTAATCAAAATTATTTTTTTTAAACTACGTTATTTTTCTAGAACTTCTAAGACTTCGGCATATCTTTCGGAATAATATAATGTTTTCCGACAAAAATTTGTAATTATATAATACTCAAGAAAACTTGTCTTCAGATCTTTGAGTTTTTTTTCAACATGTTCTAAAATCTTCACATCCTAATCAATCTCTGAAAATAAAAACATAATTTCATTCTTCTCATCTCTGAAAGTGGGACAAAATTTTAAAAATATTATAGAATGCGAGAAAAAATGTTAAGAACAAAATTATTTACTACAGTGCGAAATTTTTTAGAATTTCTTTCCACAAACATGACATGACTGATTTTCTATAGCTTTTTGAATACGAAAACCAATTATTGAATATTTTTATTAGCACTTGTGAAATATATTTTTTTTCTACAGTGATGAGCAATTTTCAACTGACTATGGAATGGTATAATGGAATGAAATGACTATGGCAATTTATGAAGATTTTATGCTTCTATTTTTACTGAGATATTTACGTTTTTAAATTGTATAAAAGCACATAAAACCTGTATAATTTATTTATTATTTAACTGCACCATAATAATAAAGTATTTTGAAAATACATGGATGTTTATTTTTAATCAAGAATTCATAACTTTATTTTCAGATGAAATGCGAAAATTGTTCTATGTTTAAAAATAGTTATAAACATTAATAAATTGTTCGAAAGACTATGTTCACTTGCATTATTTATTACTTCGCTAAGTAAGAAGTGAATGAAAAGTAAAAATTTAATGAGAAACTGCATCTATTTAGCATTAATGAAGAAGAAGATACTTATAAGCAATAACAGATTGCAAAAATGATTATTTTTGCTGAATTGATTTAATTATCAACTCTTTTCACGTGAAAAGTAGGAAAATGGTTGAGAATCTCAGAAAAACTGCAACTTTATAGTATTATTTGGATTGAATATTATGAACATTATTAATAAACATTTCAAACAATTAATTTTTCTCACATTATTTAGGTTAATTAGTTTCTGCTGTTAGATATTGACAATTAAAAAACAAATTATAATAGAACATAAAATCTGGGAATGCTGATACAAATATTTGGTTTACCACCATTCAGATGTTTGTTTCCGTGACGATTTTTGAAATATACTCTCTAAAATTGAATTAGTAAAATATAACTGATTCACAGTAAATCCCAAGAATAAATTCTATCTTGGAATCGGATAAAAACGCTGCAGCACGTTTATCTACTGAAAGATAAAATTTATCTGACGAAACATAAAATTTATCTTGCTAAAGATAAAATTTATCTGGCGAAAGATAAATTTTTTTTCACGAAAATATTTATGTCAAATGCGTGAGCCTATGTAAACTGAAAAGAGCGGCTAGTTTCACCGAAATTCGGTGGGCCTAGATCCAAAATTTTCAGTGGGTCTATGAAACCTGGAAAGGACGGTTATGTTTACTGAAATCCTCAAGGATCAACTGCCTGACTGTCTTCTACTCTTCGCAGATATTTTGAAAATCCATTTCCCCTTATTACAAACAACACTTCATTTAAATGATTCAAACCAAAAAAGCCATTAATCTACACTTACAGAATATATAGACTGCACTTGGGTTACCTTATAGTGCTTGTTTACAAATTTAAAAGTCTTCATCAGAGTCGACAGAAACTAAAGGTTCGTCCAACAGAAGTAAAGGACTGAAGTTGGCTTCTAAACCCTGGCCGGTTAGAGCTGAAATTTAGTATCTAATCTAATTTATTAATAATCTAATCTTCTGCTAGTTTCCTTGTCTTATAGTGTATATTCTTTGATATCTCTATTCTGTGAGCCCAATTCTTCAATTTTACCAACAACATTTGTTTTCATCTCCTTCTTTCTATTCCTAAACTTCTCAATTCCTCTACCTCTACCTTCAAATGTACCTTCTTTAGCACTTCATCGACTTCTTCCAATCCCTTTTCCTCTAATATTGGATCTTTTACCACTATATTCTCTCTCCTTTCCTCTCTCCTTCTCTTACTTTCACCTGGTTGAAGTGATTTGGACTTGCATACATTGAGTTATCACGTGATAAAGACAAAGATAAGATTCAGATTTATAACACATTTCATTCTTGTCTTCCTCAGGTGTTTATTCTGGGCGGAACTATTAGCTTTGGAAGTCAATCTGATTTTCAGTAGGTCACCGGGTTAGTTCTCTGATACTTCCCGTCTGTTGTAAAATTGAAATTCATGTTTTGGTGTTCTGTATGCTCTAAAAGAGTTGACATTTGAAGAAAATTTGTTGAAATGACAATCCGGGACACAGGTACACAGCACTTATCTGTTATCATCACATTCCTGCCTCTATCACTACCTCCGAGCGAGGCTACATGCTATAAGAAGCGAGGAAGATTGACTCAAAATCACACTGTGGTCTTGAATTTTACACTGAAGATTTAAAGAAGAACGCTAATTCAGGATGAAGTCAATAATTTCATCGAGATTCAACCTTTTTTGGACGTCTGTCCTTGTCGCTCTTTTATTCTTTCAATTTGTAGAACTAACATCAGGTGAAACCTGCATTGGACGTTTGAAAACACATCTTCACGCGCTGTGCCCCAAGGGTGTCAAGTCGGGTATTCATGTCGGCCAGTGCTGCACAAGAAATTGTGACGATTCCGAGCTAATAACATTCTGTAAATAAAGTAAGTAATACCCCTGCATTGTTTTCTACAGATTTAAACAAAAAGCAACGAAAATTATCATTATTTTCTGTTTCACATTTTTCTGAGTCAATGGTATTTTCAGTTTTGATTTCTTTTCCAAGAAAGTAGCGCGACCGTTTCTTACATTTTACTAAATATATTCCAATTAATATAATTGATAAAAATAATCTACCAATAATTACATGTAATCCATGAAAACCTGTAGTTATAAAAAATAATGATCCATAAACTGAATCTCTTAAACAAAAAGTTGATTGATTATATTCATATAATTGAATTGAAGAAAATAATAATCTAATGATTATTTATTTTCCATGTTTATTTGTCGAATCAAAATGTCCACGCGAAAAATATTTTCCATTCAAGCAAGTTAGGAAAATCCTAATTTGGCGAAAGAAGTCATTTTTAATACAAAGCACAAGTTTATAATGAATATTAATTTCTCTAGGTACTTTGATTATGTGATTTAAGTTTATATAAATATTTTTTCATGGGTATTCACCTCAAAAATATTTTAAAAATGTGATCGTTTCAGTGTTGGACAATTTCACAAAATTTCAGGAAATAATTGAGTCAGTTTAATAAATGTTAAGGACCTTTTGACACTTAAGAAATCAAATAATGTAACTAATACATTTATGGACATCTGGCAAAGAAAATTCCTAAAAATCATTTACACTGACTCGAATTATTCTAGAAATTGTCTTGGAATCTTTTAGAATCGTTTTCGACAATTTTGGGATTTTTTGTTCATTATTCTCTTAGAATTAATTTTTCAAAATGAAAAATCACTTCAAATTTCCCCAAAAATCTGCAAAATTTGGTCTACTATCTTAAAAGGTTCTCAAATCTTGATAAAACTTACAAATTCCATTAAAAAATCTTGAAAAATGTACATTTTGTTTCAAGATATTCACAATCTTTTCGAAGTTTGAATTACTTTTGAAAATTTTCCACACTTCCTAAATATTTTTCAAGATAATTGAACATTTTCCTAAAATTTCGACTAAATTCTGCACGATTCTGCATAATATTGCCGTCAATTCTTCGAAGAATTTATTTCCCGATTTTCGTGAAAAATATTTCCCCTATTTTGCGATCATTTTGGGCTATGAAGTCAGTGATTATTATTATTTTTCGTTTATTCTTTCATTTTCTTTTTGCAAGGAAGAAAAGAGCTGAACTTTCAAACCGAAAATACAAATTTTCAACAAAATTGTTGAATTTCCAGCCAAAAAGAGTTTGCAGTCAAGAAAAAAAAATTCTAGGAAAAATTGTGATATAATATAATATTTATAGTTTACTCGAGAAAATTCAATAGAAATTATGATAATTTCAGATTTGTCGAAAAAGTATCTGGGAAATTTCAAAGAAAAATTCCTGTATGAGCAAAAAATTCAAAATTTAAATATTTGGACCTGTAGAATTGTTCAAATTTTGAGCACTCATCTCGGCTTCTGCGCATGATAGGAGGACGAGAAAAAATCTTGAAAACTTTGGAAATTACTACGAATTCAGTTGTGCCAATTAATTTATTTTTGTTTTATTCACTGGAGAGTTATAAAAATCTATTTTTTTAGATGAAAATTGAACTATTTTTTCGAAAATTTGTCTTTTTGATTCGAAAAATTACCTGCTTTAGTAGAATTTTCATTTTTCTTAAACAATGCTACTTTTTGGTTGAAAATTTAAGAATCTTGTTGAAAATTCATACTTTTTAGTTGAAAATTCGACTATTTAGCAGGAAATTAACTTTTAGTTTACAAGTCTCATTTTGGTGCTGAAAAGTGAACTGGAATCTTCTCTGGATGAAAATATAACTATTTTTTTGAAAATTTGTTTTTCTGATCTCAAAAGTCACCTGCTTTAGCAGAAATTACATCTTTTTTGAATAAAAATGCAACTGTTTGGTCTAAGATTAAAAAATGTTGTTGAAAAGTCATACTTTTTGGTTGAAAATTCTGCTGTTTTGTTGAAAATTTAACTATTTTGTAGGTCATTTGTTTTTTGGTTAAATTTAATATTTTGGTGTTGAAAAGAGAACTGAAGTCTTTTCTGAATGAAACTTCAACTATTTAACAATTTTTTTGTTTATTTCTAAATTAAAAATCCATATGTTTCAAGAGAAATTTCATCTTTCTTGAATAAAAATGCAACTGTTTGGTTGAAAATGAAACTATTTTGTTAAAAAGTCATACTTTTGTTAGGAAATTCTACTGTATTGTTGAAAATTTAACTATTCTCCAGAAAATTTATTTTTTGGTTAAAATTCATATTTTGGTATGAAAAAATGAACTGAAAGCTTTTCTGGATGTAAGTTCAACTGTAACAAAAAGTATTTTGGTTGAAAAAATTCGTCTTTTTGGATGAAAAATTCAATTTTGTTCGTAGAAACTTATTTTTTGCTAATAAATTCATATTTTGATCTTGAAAAGTTAATTAGAATCTTTTCTGGATTAAAATTAAACTATTTAAAAAAAAAATTTGTTTTCTTTTAAAATAAAAATGTATCTGCTTGAAGAGGAATTTCATCTTTTTGGATAAAAATGGAACTATTGGGTAGAGAATTCAACAGTTTTGTTAAAAAGTTATCCTTTGTGGGTAAAAATTCGCCTTTTTGGATTGAAAATTCAATTCTTTTCGTAGAAACTCATTTTTTGGATAAAAATTCATATTTTGATTGTGAAAAGTCAACTAAAATATTTTTCAACAGAAAATTGAATATTTTTCTTAAAATTATCTTTTTGATTTACAAATTCACCCGCTTTGGTAGAAATTTCTTTTTTTTTTAACCTCTTCGTTTTTTTTCTTTCATTTTACTTAATAACAACTTCCTGTGTTTTATTGATGATTCGTCCTTTTCCATGAAAAATTAATTTTCTTGTTTGAAAATTCATATTCTTCCTTGAATATTCAACAGTTCTTTTTAAATTTGTTTTCTCTGTTGGCTGAAAAGTATTTCTTAAATAAAAACTCAACTTTTCTTGAAAATTTGTCTTTTTTGGTCGAACTTGACAGTTTTTTATTCGAAATTGAAATCTTTTTTTGTTGAAATTTCAATTTTATTACATCGCTTGTTGAGAATTAATTTTTTTTCAGTTGAAAATTTAACTCCTTCATTCAAAGTGTAAATCTTTTTAAAAAATTAATTTTTTCCGTTGAAGATTCATCATTTTAATTGAAACTTCATTCCTGATTGCAAATTTAATGACCATGTTGAAAATCAGTTTTTGTTTACTAAAACTTCAATTATTCCAGTCGAAAATTTAACTATTTTGTTGAAAATTCGTTTTTTTTTTTGCTAGAAATTAGTTTTTTTTTTTTTTAACAGAAAATTTAATTATTTCATCTTTGATTGAAATTGTATCTTTTTTGAATGAAAATTTAACTGATTGATAATTGATCGCTTTTATTTAAAAATTCGAATATTTGGAAAACATTTTTTGTACCTTTTTGGTATAAAATTCAATTCTCCCAGTTGAAGATTCATCGTTCTAATTGAAAATTTATTTCTGAATAAAAATTTAGCGAACTTGTTGAAAATTACTTCTTCTAACTGCAAACTCATTTATTCCAGTTGAAAATTTAACTATTTTGTTGGAAGTTCGCTTTTTTGGTTGGAAATTATTTTTTTTAAAGAAGATTTAACTATTCTATTCTTGATAAAAAATGTATCTTTTTTAGACGACAGTTTAACTGTTTGCTTGATAATTGATCTTTTTTCAATAAAAATATTTTGTACCTTTTTGGTATAAAATTCAACCATTCCAGTTGAAGATTCATCATTTTACTTGAAAATTCATCACATTGGTTGAAAGTTGAACTGTTTGATTGAAAATCCTTTTTTTTCGTTAAAAAATAATTTGTTTAACTTAACGCTTGACTATTCTATTTTTTGTTGAAAATTCTCCTCTATTCTTCTTTGTAAAAGTCAACTATTGGTTAAAAATGTATCATTTTAAGTTGCAAATTCAACAACTTAGTTGCAAATTCATATATTGTGTTGAAAATTTGTATTTTTTTCAGAAAATTAATCTTCATGGTTGGATATTCATCTTTTCGGTTGAAAATTCATCCATTTCAGTTGAAGATTCATAATTTTAATTGAAAATTTATCTGTTTGTTTTGAGATTCTATTATTTCAGATAAAATTCATCACTTCATTTGAAAATTGATCACTTTGGTTGAAAATTCATATTTTTTTCTTGTTGGAAATTAGTTTTCTCAACAGAAAATTGAACTATTATATTTTTGGTCGAAAAAGTATCTTTTTAGGCAACATTTCAACTGTTTGATTGATGTCTGATCTTTTTTTTTAATCAAAATATTTGGTGAAAATTTGTTGTACCTTTTTGGTATAAAATTCAACTATTCCAGTTGAAGATTCATCATTTCAGTTGAAAATTCATCACATTAGTTGAAAATTGAACTGTTTGATTGAAAATCTTTTTTTTTCGTTAACAATTAATTTGTTTAACTTAACGTTTACCTACTCTATTTTTTGTTGCACATTCTTCACTATTTTTTTTTCAACTATTGGTTACAAATTTATCATTGTCAGTTGCAAATTCAACAACTTGGTTGCAAATTCATATAGTCTCTTTTATCCTATTCCACATCGACTCAGTAAGCTGCATAGTAAGGTACATAGCCAGCAGAAGCCCCACTCAAAGATCAACGACCAGTACCAGTAAGACACCCCCCACTCCTTCATGGCCGGCCAATGATAAGTCATTTTGGGATAACATAAAATAGTGAACCGTGAAGATTCAATTCATTGGATCTCTGACCACCGACTAGACGTAGAAATATTTCATTCTAACGTATAATCGCTTCGATACATACCGATCTTCTAAGGACGATAGGAACATTCATTCAGAAGAAACCTCAACGACTGCATGATGGGTACAAAACGGTAGAAGATTATTGAGTTGACAATTCAGATAAAGAAAGAAGTTTTGGATTTACTCGATAAAAGTGATAGTCAGCGGAAAATCACTGAAGCTTTTTCTGTAGCGAAGTTAACTGTTGGTTACATCGGTATAAACAGGATCAAGATTCTAAGAGCCTGGAATGAAAACTGCTGCAGGGAAAGAAAATGAAAATTACGTAAAACTGAAAATGAAGAGCTCAACAACTTGGTTTTTGAGTTTTTCTGTAAATGTCGATATTCCAGTCAGCGGACCTATGCTCCAGTCAATAGCTAAAGAAATAGCAGAAGAGCTTGGTGTAGAAAAATTTCAATCCAGCAAAGGTTGGTTGGAATCTTTCCAAAGACGACACAAAATTAATTTTCGGATTCTTTGTAGCGAATCAGCAGCAGCGGATTGAGAAGTAGCAGCAGAATGGAAATCAATATTGCCCAATTTATTGAAGGAATACGCTCCTGAAGATCAATTTGTATTCAAAAATATACCTTTCAATTATTTATAAATCGAATCATTTGTCAAACTGTTTCATAATTGGAACATGTTTCTTGATAGGTACCTTTACCTTACATCGAATTATCACGTGATAAAGACAAAAATAAGATTCCGATTTGTAAGAAGTTTCATGTTTGTCTTTTTGAGGTGTTTATTTTAGGCGAAACTATCAGCTTTGGAAGTCAAGGCTAATTTTCAGTAGGTCACCCGGTTAGTTTTCTGATATTTCTCCTCTGTTGTGAAATTGAAATTCATGTTTTGGTGTTATGTACACTCTACAAGTGTTGAAATCTGAAGAAAATTTGTTAAAATTACAAACCGGGACTCAGGTACACAGCACTTATCTGTTATCATCACATTCCTGCCTCTATCACTACCTCCGAGCGAGGCTACATGCTATAAGAAGCGAGGAAGATTGACTCAAAATCACACTGTGGTCTTGAATTTTACACTGAAGATTTGAAAAAGGACGCTAATTCAGGATGAAGTCAATCATTCGAACGAGATTCAACCTTTTTTGGATATATGTTCTTGTCGCTCTTTTATTCTTCCAATTTGTGGAACTAAAAGAAATTACAACCTGCAAGGATGGTGTGCTAAAATTACTTCGCCAGATATGCAAAAATGGCCTCAAGAACACTAGTCAGATTGGCCAGTGCTGCGTAAAAAAATGCAACCTAGGAGCATTCTGTCAATAAAGTAAGTATTACCCCTAAATTGTTTTCTATAGATTTGAACAAAAAGCAACGAAAATTATCATTATTTCCTGTTTCACATTTTCCTGAATGAATAGTATTTTAATTTTTGATTCCTTCTTCAAGAAAGTAGCGCGAGCGTTTCGCACATTTTACCAGCACCATCAATCAGGCGCTACGCGCCCCTGTGTTAATTTTCATGATCGAATGCCAAATCTAATAATTATTTATTTTC
The DNA here is from genome assembly GCA_932178445.1 of Andricus quercusramuli. NCBI lineage: Eukaryota > Metazoa > Arthropoda > Insecta > Hymenoptera > Cynipidae > Andricus > Andricus quercusramuli. The sequence goes on from CAKNXH010000600.1 coordinate 203,672, forward strand.
CATGTTCATTTGTCAAATCTAAATCTAGACTCGAATTTCTATGTTCCATAAAATTGTTGATGAAATTGCTGAATTCCCAAGCAAAAAAGATTTGCCATTCAAGAGAGAAAGAAAGTTTCAGGAAAATCACAATTTGGAGGAAAAGGTCATTTTTAATACAAAGTGTAAATTTTTAATAAATATTCATTTTTCTAGGTACTTTTCGTATGTGATTTGAGTTTATATAAATATATTTTTATGGGTTTCACCACAACAAAATGTGATAGCTTCAGAGTTTTCGACAACATACTTTTTTACAATTTTGGATTTTTCTTTTCTAATGTTATCTGAGAATTAATTCCTCAAAATGAAAAATCGCTTTACATATCCCAAGAAATCTTCAAAGTTTTGACTATTATCTTCAAAGATTCCAAAATCTCAAGAATGCTTCCAAATTCCATTTAAAAATCCTTAAAAATTTTGACAATCTTTTTACAATCTTTTCGAAGTTTAAATTACGTTTAGACATTTTTCACAGTTTATAAATATATCATGAGATTATTTGACATTCTTCTAAAATTTTGAAGAAATTCTGCATGTTTAAAGATATTGCCTTCAAATCTTCAAATTTTTTTTTTTACAATTTTCTACATTTTTTGGAATGTTTGAAATTTTCTCAAATATTGTCTTGAATTGAAAATTCTCATTTGAAAAATCATTTTCAATTTTTACAGGAATCTTATGATCCTTTTATTGTCTTAAAAGTTCTCAAAATGTTTGAAAAATGTTCTATTTCAAAATCTTTAGAAATGTACATTTTGACATTTTTCTTAAATATTGACAAAATTTCGCAGGATAACAAAATTGCTTTACAATATAGAAGATTTTTGTTGACAATTTTGGAAATCTTTCGGAATGTATAAACTATTTTTCAATATTTTTTTAATATAAATTTTCTAAAATAAAAAATCCTTCTAAATTCTTCAGAAATCGGGAGAAAAATTGGTTCTGCACTTGAAACCTTTCAAAGTTCTTGAAAAGCTTAAAAATTGTTGGTTCGAAATCTTAAAAAGAAATCTACATATTTTTTTTTCAATTTGTTGAAATATTTTTCAATTCAAAATTATTTTATCTTTCCAAAACTGCTGAGACTTTGGCATATTTTTTGAAATAATGCAATGTTTTCCTGAAAAAAATTTTATTGTGTAACACTAAAAAAAAAAAAA
>CAKNXH010000600.1:224876-248648 GCA_932178445.1 Andricus quercusramuli
TTGTACAAGAAAGTTTAATTTTCAACCCGAAAATAGGAATTTTTAACGAAAAAGTTTATTTTCGACCAAACAGTTGAATTTTCAACCAAACACATAAATACATTTTTTAACAAAGAAGATGAATTTCCGACCAGAAAAGTTAAATTCCTAACGAAAAATGTGAACGTTGACATTGCATTTTCATAAAGTTTCAATTTCAAATAAAAAACAGTTGAATTCATAAAAATAAACGAATTAAAAAAAAACAGTTTAATTCTTAATCATAAAATCAATTTTCAACCAAGAAAATTACATTTTGGCAGAAAATATGAGTTTTCGACGAAATAGTTGAACCCTCAAACAAAGATGATGAGAAATAGATTAAATTTCTTCAAAAAGATCTGAACTCTTAAAATCTTGCAGATTGTTTTTTTGACAATTCTGGAAATCTTTTGGAATCTTTAAACTCTTTTTCAATATTCTCTTAACGTAAAATAAATAATAATAAGGATAATAAATAAATAATATTGAGGATTCTGAATAAGATTTACAAAAACGTCTTTTTTTCTTATGGGAAATACATGTTAAACTTCGTGGGGCTTGCGGCACCCCTAAATATGAATTTTTTCCAAACAACAAAAAATGTATTCATTTCTGTGTGCATTTTTAGACCACCCTGGTATTACATGCTTTGCCTGGACTCTGTTGGGCATTATATATAATCTCTAGGCATTATATATAATGCCCAACAGAGCCCAGGCAAAGTATGTAATACTAGGTTGGTCCAAACATGCACACAAAAATAAATCCATTATTTTTTTGCTTTTGTTTTTTTAACTCAATTGATATATCACATGATAAAGATAAAAATAAGATTCCGATTTGTGACAAATTTCATGTTATGGGTTTCACAACAGAAATATAAATTAAAGTGACAGTTTCAGACTTTTCGACAATTTTACAATTTAAAAAAATAATTGAGTCAGTTTAATAAATATTGAGGACCTTTCGACGCTTCAAAATTTAAATATTGTCATTAATAAGTTCATCGAAATCTGGCAAAGTCCTAAAATTCCGAAAAATCATTTAAACTGACTCGAAACATTCCAGGAATGGTCTTAAGATCTGGTTGAATCATTTTTGGCAATTTTTTTATTTATATTCTCTGAGAATTAATTCTTCAGAGAGAAAAATCAATTTAAATACTCCCACAAATATTCAAAGATCTGTCTATTACCTTGAAGGATTTGAAAATCTTGAAAAAGCTTCAAAATTTAATTTAAAAATTTTATAAATGTAAATTTTGTTCCAAGATTTCTCCAATCTTTTCGAACTCTAAATTACTTTTGAAAATTTTTCATAGTTTCTAAGTATATTTCAAAATTATTTGACATTTTCCTAAAATGCTGGCTAAATTCTGCATGTTTAAAAATATTTCCTTTAAATCTTCCACATTATTTTTTGAAAATTCTGTAAATCTTCTGGAATGTTTGAAATCTTTTTAAGTATTATCTACATTTACACATTTCCACTTGAAAAATCATTTTTGATCATTCCAGGAATCTTAAGATCTCTTCATCATCTTAAAAGTTTTCAAAATCTTGAAGAAGAACCTAAGTTCTATTTCAAAATCTTTGAAAATTTACATTTCACTTTAAGATTTCTTAAATCCTTTCAGAATTTCAATTATTTTTAAAAATTTTTCAAATCTTCTAAATATATTCTTAAGCTATTCGATACTTTTCTCAAATGTTGACAAAATTCTGCAAGATACAAAAGTTGCCTTAAAATCTTGCAGAGCTTTTCTGAAAATTTTGGGAAACTTTTGGAATGTTTAAACTATTTTCAAATATTATCTCTCAACATAAATTTTCTAAAATAAAAAATCCTTCTAAAATTTTTCAGAAACCTTGAGAAAAATTTGTTCTGCACTTGAAACCTTTCAAAGTTCTTTAAATTCTTCTACATTCTGGCTCATTTCAAAACTTCTAAGACTTTGACATATTTTTTGAAACAATTCAATGTTTTCATAAACAAATTTTTAATTGTCGAATACGTTAAGAAATTGTGTTTAAATCTTTAAGATTCTTTTTTGAAATATTCAGAAATCTTCATACCCTAATCGTCGTGTGAAAATAAGAACACAATTTCATTCTTCTCATATCTGGAAGTGTGAACAATGTTTTTAATTAATAGAATGCGAGAAAAAATGTTAAGAAAAGCATTATTTTACAATATTTAAATACATTAGAATATGTTAAAATATTCAAAATTTCAATTTTCTCCTTTCGAAATAAATTTAAAACATAAAAATTTTTTCTTTGGAAATAGCAATGTATGAATTTTAATAAATTTCGAAAGAACAAACGAAAATTCAAGAACCATGAATGCGAAATTTTTTAGAATTTCGTTCCACCACTTTCAATTTTTTCTTTTTAAAATTGTACCTTGTTTTCCTGACAAAATTACGTTTTAAAAGAAATTTACAGTCTCTCTTTTTAAAAAGGGACATGACGGATTTCTTATAGCTTTTTGAATAAGAAACCCAATTATTGAATATTTGTATGAACACTTGTAAAATATATTCTTTTTTACAGGGATGAGCAACTTTCAACTGACTATGAAATGGCTGGAATGATACAATGGAATGAAATGACTATGGAATCACACAAAAAAATAATTGAAAAATCAAAAATTCAATTTTGCTGTCAAACTATGTGAGATACGATAAAAGACGAATCAACAAAAATTGTGCACTTAAAAAAGATCTACAAATTTGTTGTTATTCACTTTTTGATATGACGCGTAGTTTTTGTTTTATTCGTAAAAAACAGTATTGAGAATAGAAAAATTAAATTTTTGGACGAATAACACATGCTACGAAAAAAATGAGAAAGATCACATTTTTTATCCAAAGAAGGGCTACAAATTTGTTATTAATCATGTTTTGATAGGATGAGTAGTTTTTTTTATTCGTGAAAATATCATTGACAGTAAAAAAAATCAAATTTTTCGAAAAACAATGCAAGGTAAGAAAACAGATGAATGAATAAAAATTGTTCATTCAAAAAAGATTTACAATTTTGTAATCAATTTTTGCTGTAAGAATATATTCAAAATGAAAAAAATTAACTTTTTTGGAAAACAAGCTAAAATAACATTTTAACTAATAAAATTTGTCGCCTAAATTAAATAATTATTCTTCATTTAACATCCAATACAAATTTGGTAATTTGTATTTCATGATAAAATACACTTAAGTTCTCTGTGTCTGTTCAAAAGTTTACTGAGTTCATATTTTTAACAATATAAAACATTTCCATAATGTTTCTGTTATGATAACTGTTTTCCATGACTAAAATATTAACTTTTTTCTTATTAAAATTAAATGTATGTGCATATTTAGTGGTGTTTTTACAAAGTGCTGTCTTTTTTCGATGATGATTTTGATCTGATCGATGTTCAGATATTCTGGTCTTTAACGGTCTCTTTGTCTGGCCTATATATTGTCCGCAGTTTATACAGGTTATTTTGTATAAAAAATCTGTTTTTTCAAACTTTGGTATATGATCTTTTGGTATATGTAGTAAAGTTTGTTGTAATTTGTTTTTAATGGCAAAAATCTTATGGATGTTTAATTTTTTACAAATTTTTAAAATTGGGTGGTATAGTTCTTTGACAAACGGTACTACCATTATTCTTTTTAAATCAATTTCATTCCTTTTGTTTTGCTGTGAGAAGTTAGTGTCGTACGTTTTTAATCTATGATCTATGATTTTCTTAATAAAGTGGTACGGGTAGTTATTATTCAATAAATTTTGTGTAACTATAGCAATATTTTTAGGGTGGAACTCAGGTTCTGAACGTTTAATAGCTCTGTCTAATATTGAGAAAATTATTCCTTTCTTATGGTTTGAATGGTGATTAGATAAATAATTTAATGTTTGTCCAGTTGCAGATGGCTTTTGATACCAATCTGTTTCAATGAAACCTTTTTAAAAAATTAGAGTTATATCTGAAAAATTAATTTGTTTGTTAGTTGGGTTTTCAAGAGTAAATTTCAATCATTTCCAATCATTTTTTTATATTTAATTTGGATGAAAAGTACACATTGCGGTAAGTTTAAGAATAAAATTAGTGAATGAAAAATGTATTCGTCGATAATAGATCCGATATGTATGTATATTCATGACATTATCCAATGTTTGTTATAGTCCTGATGAGGCTGTGGTTACGCAGCGAAATGCTTTGACTGTGCTTCTTAAATATATAATATGAAATACAAAGACCAAAGGCCATTAATCACTACCATCTTTATATATTTATTCTTATAAATCGGTCTAATTTGAAAAACAACTTAAGAAAATAAAGTTCATTTTCAGTCGAAAATAAAAACAAAATTTAACAATCACTTCACATGTAGAGGTTTTGATAATTTTATAATATTTGCAAATAAACTTTTTCTTGTCATCGAAGTCGAACACGAAGTTCAAAAATCTAGAGGAACCGAGCGCAAAGCGCGATGTAAATACATCCCAACGCGTATCGCGAGGTGAATACATGATCGAGCGCGAAGCGCGAGATAAATATATGATCGAGCGCGAAGTTCACCTATTTTGTTGCAAATTAATCTTTTCAAAATAAAAATTCAACTACTTGGGTAAAAGTTAAACTACACTGTAACACATGTTATTTTTGTCTTCCTGAGGTGTTTATTCTAAACGGCACTATTTTTGGAAGTCAAGGCTAATTTTTAGTAGGTCATGTTTCGGTGTTGTGTATGCTCTAAAAAGTTGACATTTGAAAAAAATTTGTCAACATAACAAACCGTGACATAGGTGCACTTCGCTTATCTGTTATCACCACCATCTGCCTCTGCGACTACCTGCGAACGAGGCTACATCCTATAATATCCTATATTTGAATTTTATACTGAAAATTTGAAGAAGAACGCTAATTCAGGATGAAGTCAATCATTCCAACGAGATTCAGCCTTTTTTGGACGTATGTCCTTATCGCACTTTTATTCTTTCAATTCGTAGAACTGCAAGAAAAGCCACCATGCTATGTTTCAGTGGAGAAACGTCTTAGATCGATGTGCAGCAAGGGCGTCAATAATAGTGTATTTGCCCAGTGCTGCAGAACGGCGTGCTCAGATCACGACTTAAAAAGCTTCTGCAAATAAAGTAAGTGTACTCTCTAAATTGAGTTCTACAGATTCGAACAAAAAGCAACAAAAATGATCATCATTCTTTGTTTCATATTTTTCTGAATCAATGGTATTTTCATTTTTTTTTTCATTTCCGAAAAAAGTAGCGCGACCGTTTTTTTTCATTTCACTAGTACCATCAATGACGCGCTACGTGCCTCTGTGGTTCTTTTTATGATCAAATGAAGAAGTTAATAATTATTAATTTTCCATGTTTATTTGTCACATAAAAATACCCACTCGAAATTTTAGCTTTAATAAAATAATTAAATTTTCACACAAAAATGATGAATGCTCAATAAAATATGTAATAGATAAATACTTCAATCCCGAAAGATTTTTATTTCAAAAACAGTAGAATTTTCTCAGAGAGGTAAAAAATTTCTACAAAACTGTGAATTCTCAACGGAAAAAGGTTGATTTTCAACCAGTTGTGTTTTTTAACTAAAAAAAGATTGAATATTTTTCAAAAGATACGGAATTTCTACAAGCCAATGTGATTTTTTAACCCGAAAATATGAATTTTTAACAAAGAAGTTTATTCTCGACTAGAGATGATGAATTTCTAACGAAAAATGTAATTGTTGATACTGCAGTTTCATAAGATTTGAATTTTCAATGAAAAACAGTTAGATTCATAAAAATGAAGGAATTAAAAAAAATGCAGTTGAATTATCGGGACGACTGAAAAATCCCGAAAAATAAAATTCGCGACACTGGAAAATTCCCGAATAATAAAATTCACGAATAATAAAATTGCCGAAAAATACAAATCCCGAATTGGAAAATTCCCGAATAATAAGATTCCCGACTAATATAATTCCCGAATAATATAATTCCCGGATAATAAAATTCCCGAATAATAAATTTCCCGAATTATAAAATCCCCGAATTGGAAAATTCCCGAATAATAAAATTCCCGAACATTATATAATATGACCGAATTGGAAAATTCCCGAATAATACAATTCCTGACAGTTTATAAAATTACCGAATTGGAAAATTCCCGAAAAATAAAATTCTCGACAGAAAATTGCCCAATTATAAAATATCCGAATTGTAAAATTCCCGAACTCAAACAATAAAAATTGTTTTATAAATATATTTTATCAAATAAAAATACAGTAATATAATATTATTTCAAAGGTTTATTTTCTATGTTTGCTGAATTTTTATTTGATATATTTATAAAACAATTTTAATTGTCTAAATTCGGGAATTTTACAATTCGGGAATTTTTCAATTCGGATATTTTATAATTCGGCAATTTTCTGTCGAGAATTTTATTATTCGGGAATTTTCCGATTTGGTAATATTATAAAATTTTCGGGAATTTTATTATTCGGCAATTTTTCAATTCGGGAATTTCATAATTCGGGAATTTTATTATTCGGGAATTTTATAATTCGAGAATTTTATTGTTCGGGAATTTTCAAATTCGGGATTTTTATTTTTCGGCAATTTTATTATTTGTAAATTTTATTAATCGGGAATTTTGCAGTGTCGGGAATTTTATTTTTCGGGATTTTTCAGTCGTCCCGAATTATCATCCGAAAAATAAATTTTCAACCAAGAAATTTACATTTTGCCCAAAAATATGAATTCTCAACGAAATAGTTGAATTCTCAAACAGAGAAGATTGTCATTTTAAACCAAAAGTTTCAATTTTGATGAAAAAAAAATTAAATTCAACCGAAAAAGATTTTCCAGTCAAGAAAGCAAGAAAATTTCAAGAAAATAATAATTTGAAGAAAAAAGTGATTTTTAATACAAAGTACAAATTTTTAATAAATATTAATTTTTCTAGGTAATTCTCTGATGTGGCTTAAGGTTATATAAATATATGTTTTATGGGTTTTACCACTTTACCGAATTTCAGAAAATAATCGAGTCATTATAATAAATATTAAGAACCTCTTGACGTTTTGAAAATTAAATAATGTAATTAATAAATTCATGAAAATCTGGCAATTTTCAAAAATTTCTAAAAAGCATTTACACTGACTCGAATTATTCCCAAAATTGTCTGGAAATCTGGTGGAATCGTTTTTGACAATTATGGAAATTTTATTTGAATATTCTCTTAAAATGTATTCTTCAGAATAGAAAATCACTTTAAATATCCCCAGAAATCTTCAAGGATTCTTTTATATTCTGAAAAGATTTTAAAATCTTGAGAAAACTTCGGAACTCCATTTAAAAATCTTAAAAATGTACATTTTGGTTCAAGATTCTTATAATCTTTTCAAAGTCTAAATTACTTTTGAAAACTTTTCACAGTTTCTTAATATATTCTAAAATTATTTGACATTTCCCTAAAATTTTCACTAAATTCTAAATGTTTAAGAATAATGCCTTTGAATCTTCCACATTATTTTTCGACAATTTTGTAAATGAAATGTTTGATATTTGTCTAAATATTATCTTGAATTACATTTTTTCTCTTGAAAATCATGTTTAATTATTCCAGGAATCTGAAGATTTTTTTATCATCTAAAATGTTTTGAAAATCTTAAAAAAAAATTCTATTTCAAAATCTTCGAAAATGTACATTTTGCTTCGAGATTTCCTAAATCCTGTCAAAAGTTTAATTATTTTTGAACAATTTTCAAATATTCTAAATAAATTGTTAAGCTATTCTATATTTTTCTAAAATGTTAACAAAATTCTACAAGATAAAAAAATTGCCTTAAAATTTTGCAGATTTTTCAAAACAATTGTGGAAATTTTTTGGATTTGTTCAAACACTTTTTAAATATTCTCTCAACATAAAGTTCGCAAAACGCAAAATCCTTTTAAAATTTTTCAGAAATCTTGAGAAAAATTTGTTTTGCAGTTGAAACCTTTTGAAGTTCTTAAAAATATTCTAAATTTTGGTTCGAAATATTGAAGAGAATTCTACATACTGTTTCAAATTTTTTTAAATACTTTTTATTCTAAAATTATTTTTGTATCTTTTCAAAACTTCTCAGACTTGGACATATTTTTTGAAGCAATTCAATGTTTTCCTAAAAAAAATTCAAATTGTGGAATACTTAGAAAAATTGTCTTCCAGTCTTTGAGATTCTTTTTCGGAATATTCTGAAATCTTCATATCCTAATCAGTCTGTGAAAATAAAAACACAATTTTATTCTTCTCATATCTGGAAGTGTGACAAAATTTTCAAAATATGATAGAATTAGGAAGAAAATGTTAAGAAAAAAAATTATTTTACAATATTCAAATACATTAGAATACTTTAAAATATAAATGTTTTTTTAAAATCATATTAAGTTACTTGTTTCCAAATTCTAATTTACAAAATTGGTTCTGCATAATGTTTTTAATCTTTATTAATAGATAAATATGTACATAAATTTTGAGTAATAGTGATGTATGAATTTTAATAAATTTCTGAAGAACAAACTGAAATTCAGCAACCATGAATTCGAAATTGTTGAGAATTTCGTTCCACCAATTTAAATTTTTTTTCGGAAAATTTTACCTTCAAGTTTTCCTAACAAACTTACATTTTGAAGGAAATTTACAATTTCTTTTCAAAAAGGGACATGACTGATTTCGTATAGTTTTTTGAATACGAAACTGACTATCAAATGGCTGGAATTGTATAATGGAATGCAATGATTATGGAATTTTCGGAAATTTATATTTATTCTTATATATTTACTTATTTAAACTTATATATTTATTTAAATAATCACGTTTTCAGATTGTATAAAAGTACATAATAACTGTATAATTTACTTATTCAACTGCACCATAATAATAAAGTATTTCAAAAATACATGGATTTTTTGTTTTCAATCAAGAATTTATGACTTTATTTGTAGATGAATTATATAAATTAGGATATTCTACATTATTCTAAATCGAATTTGCATATGTTTAGCTGGAAAATTTGTGCGAACTCGCACGACAAAAATCAATTGATTTTGTTTTGAGAAAAAAATATTTAAATTGAATTAAGCATATGAAACAAAAAACGTTTTTGAAAATTTCATTCAGAATCGTCAATATTAGCTGAATCGAGTATACTTCTTCCTTAAAACTCATTTTTTCATAGTGAAAAGTCAAACTATATATGTTTTTTGCATGAAAATTCAACTACTTTTTAAAATTATTTTTTCATTTAATAATGCATCTGCTTTAGTAGAAATTCTGTAATTTTCGGGTTACATGCAACTGTACGGTTGAAAATTAATTTTCTTTGCTTCAAAATTTAAGTATTTTGTTGGAATTTTGGTTGAACCATTTTGTCATGAAATCATTTTTGTGTTGAAGTTTCATATTTTTTTAGTTAAAAATTCATATCTTTGGTTGAAATTTTAACAATTCTGTTGAAAATTGATCTTTTTCAATTGAAAATTCAACTGCATGGATTAAAGTTGAATTGCTTTGTTGAAAACTTATTTTTTTGCCGAAAATTTCTATTTTCTGGTTGTAAATTCAATTTTTGATGCTTAGATAACAATTCTACAATTATTAATTTGTAAGGACCACAAATTGAAATAATTTTACTTCTAATTCAAAAAGTGTCCGATAAAAAAAAAGTTTATTCTTTCAGTTTTTGATGTTTCTATCTGAAAAATTGATTGAGATGATATAATTTTTGAAAATCTATACAATCATTTATTTATTCTTCAATTTAGAGATTGGAAAATAATAGCGTGGATTGCTATATTTTTTTAACATCACTGAATTGTACATTTTATAAAAGTTTAATTATTATTTATTGAGCGTTCAAATTACAAAAATTTTGTTCTTTGATGCTGAAAGTTCAAAACTCAAAACAGCTTCCCTTCAAGTGTTTTAATTTGCAGTTCAGTTTTAATAATTTCAAATGAAAAAAATGTTAGCTTCAAGAGTTCGAATCTTTTTTTCTAAATCTTAAAAAAAACCGAGAAACTACCAGAAATTTTTTCCTCGAATATAACGGAAATCCTGAATTATTGATAAGAATATATCATAATCATTATTATTTCATTTTAATTATATTTATTTATTTTGATAAATATTCATCACCCAGGATAAGTCATTCATAATTTTGAAAAAATTATATAGAAATAACAATTATATATAATTTATAACAATTATAAACATTTCAATTCTGATAATTTATGTTTATCTGCGAGACGATTTTTGAACTATTAATTACTGTTACGCTTATTACTACAGAAAAAAATATTTTTCGTCAAAATTTGGAAACAGCTTCAAGTTTTTTATTATTTTATGCTTCTCTCTCATGCATCGAAACTCAAAAGTGAGACTTCAATAATAAACTTTATTTATGGGCAAAATATAAAAAAAAATGTTCCATTTTTTTCCACTTTCGGCGGTGACTTGCACAAGACCTCATGTAGGTGGAGGTCAACGTATTTTTCCACCGTATTTTCCATAAATTTGACAATGATCCAAAATATTGTATATAAAGTTCTATAACTTGAAATGTACAAAATATTTGTCTTATGTCTCTGCAAAGTGGAAAAAATGCTTAATCATTTATATCGTCGATTGAAATTGGGAGCAGTATATACACTGAATACGTTACATTTGGTAAGTATAATCATATATCTATAATATAAAGCGCATTTTTTAATTTTTTTTTCAAATTTTTCAATTTCGAAGCGAGAATTTATGTTTAAATTTAAGAAACTGTTTTTTCAACTTCCTTTTTTTTAATCGAAGCAAAATTACCTTTTTCAAATAATTTCGGGCAATTTTTAAAACAATAAGTAGGTCGTATTTTTAAATTCGAAACATGACGTCGCGTATGATAGAGCGTTCTAATTGTTTGAACAAAGTTAAGAAAAATCAGAATTTTTTACATACTCAAAATCATAATTGGATAATATGTGTTATAAATTATTGAGGCATACTCAGTCTACTTATGCGCTTTTTCTCAACGGAATTCCATTTCATGTACATTTTCAAAAGTTTTACTGTTCTATATTTCTATAGTATTGCATAAAAAATTGGAATTATTCAAGGCGGCTTGGAAAAACACAATTTTCTCAAAAAGGCCATCGTTTCATTTTTTCTTGATTTTTTCATAAGCTAGTAATAATATGGTGCACATTAGGGTGGTCCAAAAATTCATTGCAAATTTTTTTTCACACTAGAGGGCAAGTTTAATCGAAACGTGCCAAATTTTATAAGAATTGAAGAGGAGTACCTATGAAATAAAAGCATACTGATAACGTTTATTTTTAATCCACCCTTACCCAACCCCCACAGCGCCCCAAATATGTTCCCAAAATCAAAAAACTACATTTTTACGTATTATTGTTACTTTTTAGCAATTTCCGTCGTATTTTTCATACAAATAATTACTAGTGGACAATTTGAGTATTTCCCATGACTTTTTAAACAATTTTCAATTGTTTAAACAGATGTAACTTATTTAAACAATTGTTTATTCCTAAAAAATATATAAAATAATCATATTTTCTGATTGATATGTAATAGATTGTCATAGCTTGAAATAGTAATTTTTTTAAAAAACATCATGTAAACATTTGAACAATTACTTATTGTTTATTCTCAAAATTTCTAAAAATTGACCCAGAGATGTCCAGTTTTTCTTAAATCAGTATTCTATGCCACTTTTTTTGTTAAATAATTCTATAATTCTGATACATTCCTTTTAATGTTTGATAAATTTCCATTTGTTTAAACAATTTTGATTTTCTCAAGCAGTTTTTTTCGATAACTTTGAAAAAATAAAATAAAATACATATCATTATTTTTCTGACTGCATAGTGTATAGAAAGAATATATTAATCATTTTTCAATTATTTTTACAAACATAATTTGTGTAAGCAATTACTTTTCCGACAATATTCTTCAAATCGTATTTTCTGAATTTAAGATAATATTGAATGATTTCGAGGAGTAATAAATTCCGCTAGAAACTTTATGTTATTGTTTATACAATTGAGTATTGTTTTTTTTAATTTTCAAGTTGAGTATGGTTGGTTTACATCTTCTTTGGCGCATTATTGAATAAATCATCAAAGTCATAATAAAATCTGAATTATAAAAGTGTATTTATCATTGCTTTCTTCATATTTCTTCATAATTAGTTTAATATTTTATATTATTGATCCACATTTTTTAGTAGAAAACTGCTTGAACTAATGAAAATTGTTTCAACAATAACACGTTTTTAACAGAATTTACAACTCCTCGATATCATTCAATATTATGTTTAATTCAGAAAATACGGTTTAAAAAATATTTTTTGAACAAAAATTGTTTAAAAAAATTATATTTGCTTGAACAATCAAAAAATGGTTAATATATTCTTTCCATACACTATAAAGTCAGAAAAATACTTCCATGTATTTTATTTTATTTATTAAGTTATCGAAAAAAACTGCTTGAGCAGATCAAAATTGTTTAAGCAAATATAAAGTCATTCAACATAAAATATATGTATTAAAATTATATAAATTGTTAACAAAAAGGAGCATAGGATATCTTTTTGAAAAAAACTGGACATCTCTGGTTTAATTTTTAGAAATGTTGAGAATAAATAATAAGTGATTGTTTAAATAATTACTTTATGTTTTTAAAGAAATCGCTCCTAAAAAAAATGATAAACTATTACCTATCAATCAGAAAACACGATTATTCTTTACATTTTTTGGGAATCAATAATTGTTAAAATAAGTTACATTTGTTTAAACAATTGAAAATGGTTTGAAAAGTCATGGAAAATATTCAAATTGTCCATTAGTAAAAAAAAAGGTATTAGTATGCTTTTATTTCATAGGTACTCCTCTTCAATCCCTGAAAAATTTGGCACCTTTTATATTCTTCAAAAAGCATCCAAAGTTTTTTTTTAAAATCTTCAAAATTTTATATTTTCTTTCAAATTTTTTAAAATCTTTTAGAATATTGAGGTACCAAGGAGTGTGATTAAAGTGAATAAAAAACATTCGTCAAGATTTCTAGAAAAATTAATTATGATTTTTATTTTTTTAAATTAATATTTCTTTCAAATAATCTCGTATTTTTATCTCGAAAATGTCCATCATTCTTTTTCATAAAAATAAATTCAATCTCAAGCATTTGTATAATGTATTGTTCACTTCAAAAATCCTTTAAGGGTTGAAAATTTTATTTCTCAATCTTGAAAAATCTATATGAAATTTTTATTCTTATTTAGAATCTTCTGAAACTATAAATTATTTTTTCGAAATTTCCAAGTGTTTTATAAATTATTTGACATTGTTATAAAATGGGATACAACAAAAAATTGAATACACAAAATTATAATACACAAATAAGATCTTTGTCTCGTAAATAATTATTTTTAAGCCTATAACTAATATTATAAGAAAAATGGGGTTTCACGTTAATCTGAAATACTTATTTTTCAATTAAATTCAAAATCAAATATTTTCAGAAAAAAATGTATCCTTATATTATTTGTTTCTTATGGAAAATTTTTTTTTGCAGTCAACAAGAATTTAATTTGGCAGAAAACTTGATAAAATAAAGACTCGTGACACAGTACTAATTCACTATCTAAACATCCATTCTTGCTGGCTGAAAATTCTACTGTAAATTTCAATTTTATACTAAAAATTTGAAGAAAGACGCAAATTCAGGATGAAGTCAATCATTCCAACGAGATTCGAACTTTCATGGATCTATGTCCTTATGGTCCTTGTAATCTTTCAAGAAGTAGAATTTGTCTATAGCGGAGGAACATATATATGCGGTGACGCATGGGATAATTTCTTTAACAACAGAAACAAATGCCCAAACGGCATCAAGGACCAACCCTTCTACATGATTAAAGAAGAAAAAAGGAATTGCTGCACCGGGTCAGGTTGCACAGAAGACTATTTGAAAACCCTCTGTAAGAAGTAAAGTAAGTAAGACCCCTAAATTATTTTACACACACAGAAAAAACTGACGGCAAAAAACAGTTATAGGTAATGGGTGAAACGGGGTAACATGCTGCTGGGTAAATGGGGGTAAACTCGTTACAGGCTGTAACTTGTTGCCTCTAGCAGATTCCAGCAGAGAAATCTTGCAATAGCCACGGCGAGTTTACCCTAGGCTTATTTACCCAGCTTGCTGTTACCCCGTTTCACCCATTACCTTCCACGTTTCTCACTGCAATTTTGGAAAAAAAACGTCAAAATTTTTGTTTCTTTCATTAATGTGGCTGCCCTATGGAACACGTTATAATTTGAATACAAACTTAAACTTGTGTCCCGTTAACCCTTGGTATACACACTGGGTTACGCTGACCGGGCGCGATTTTGCAAGATCTGTTATTTCGAAACAAGAAGAAGTGTGAGTCTATACCCAGGTGGAGAAAAAGGTTATGGACCTGTACTACGCAGAGCTTCCCTACCAGCTTTAGTGTCTCAAAAACTGCGTAAGGCCGCACTTCGAAACTTTCTCTTCGGGCATTTTTCGCCCAGTGTGTATATGCTTGAAATGCGAAAGACCTATGTGTAAGCAGCACAATGCAAAAATTTGGGAGCAATGTGCTCAGCCGTCGGGAAAGGCCCAAACGTAATTTACGCTGTTTGTGTAGAAAAATTATTTTCAAGTTTTTCACTCATATTTTGATTCTGAATAAAAAATTAAGCTGAAAAATTCCAATATTTTACATATAATTCTATCCCCAAAACCGACAAATTGAGTTCAAATCATTAATTTTTGTCGAGAAATTGAGTATTGTGGTAGCATGACTTATCCGCGCGGAACCGGAAATTTGCCTACTTTCGAATCACTTTGCAAATATGTTTTTAGAACATATGGAAAAACCGAAAACACAGTTTCAAAGTACAAATCTTGAACCTCCCATTCATCAGAATTTGAGCCTATTTATCTTGATTTTTATGTAAGCAACGGCCTTTTACAAAAAAACGTGATTTTTTCTCAAAAATGTTAAGGATGTCTTTGTTTATTTAAAAATTGGTATATGTTTTCTCATATTTATCAGTGTGAAACCTGTACTGTTCAATTCTTGAGAATTTTCTTCATGAAAATCAGAAAAAAGAGGCGAAATCGTTCGATTAGAAACAAAGATATGAGCTGTCAAAGTTTGCCGGGTGAACCTAACCCAGTGTGTATACCTCGTTATAAAACCATAGTGTGGATACCAAGGGATAACAGACTTCACACTATTTGGTTGAATATTTATCTTTTTTGGTTGAAAATTCAACTGTTTTGGATAGAAAATTCTCACTTTTGGATTGAAAATGCATCTTTTTCGGTAGAAAAGTGATCTTGCTTAGTTTAACATGAACCTGTTTTGATGAAAATTCAAGTGTCTTCTAAAAAATTGGTTTTCGCTTCAAAATTCAACTATTTGGTTTTTAGTTAAACTTTAATCTTTTTGTTCAAAAATTCTACTCTTATGTTGAAATCTACACTTTTCGGGTAGGAAATTCAGCTGTCTTGAAAAAATTGTTTTTTTGCTTGAACATTTTTGAAATAGTGGTATTACACTCTCAACCTTCTTTTTTTGGGTAAGAAGTTTATTATTTTTATTTAACCATTTGATTGAAGATTCTTCCTTCTTGGCCGAAAACTAACTTTTTTGGTACAAAATTCAACTATTATATTTTTTGATGAGAATTCATCTTGTTTGGTTAAAAATCTCTCCTTTTTGTAATGAAAGTCATCTTTCGTGGTTGAAAATGAAGTTTTTCAATAAAAACTTAAATTTTCTGTTATAAAATTCAAATGTGACAATTTGGTTTGAAATTCATCTTTTTAGATTCAAAATTGAACTAATAGGTCAAAAATTCATCTATTTTCTTGAAAGTTCAAGTATTTGGTTTAAAAATCTTTTTTTCCAATTTAACTATTTCGCTTCATATTGAATCTAAAGTGGTACCTACATTAATTTTCATCTGAAGAATTTATTCCCCGATTTTCGAGAAAAATGTTCCCCCTATTTTGCGATCATTTTGGGCTATGAAGTCTGTGATTTTTTTTTCGTTCAATTTTTTTTAATAACTGGTATTTTCATTTTCTTCCTGCAAAAAAGAAAATAACTGAACTTTCGAACTGATAATACAAATTTCCAAAAACATTGTTGAATTTTCAGCCAGAAAGATTTTTCAGTTGAGAAAAAAAGTTCTAGTAAAATTGTGTTTTAAAGGTTTCTTTGACTTACGTTTAGATAAATATAATTTTCATATGTTTCTCAAGAAAATTCAATGAAAATTTTAATAATATTGGATTTGCCGAAAAGGTATCTGGGAAATTCCCAAGAAATTTGTATTAAATTACAAGATTTTACAATATTTTCAAGAAAAGAAATTGAGAGAGTAGAAGAAAATATTAAAGACTTTTTGACGGTTAAAAAAAATTAAATAATATATTTGATAGATTGTTGGAAAACTTGAAAAATTTTTGAATATTTATAATCTCTTAAAATTTTCTAAAATCCCTAAAAATTGTTAACACTGACTGTTTGATAATTTTGGGAATATTACAGAATCTTCAAAAATCGAGTCAAAAATGTATATTTGGTTTTGAGATGTTTTGAATCTTTCCAGAAATTTAATTATTTTTGCAATTTTTTCAATACTTTTAAACATATTTTCAAATTATTCGACATGTTTCTGAAATCTTGACAAAATTCTGCAATATGAAAAGTTTGCCTCAAAATCTTTTAGATTTTTTCTTTGACAATGCAAGTCTCTTGGAATATTTCTACCCATCGTGAGTATTCTCTTGAGATAAATTTTGTAGAATAAATAATTTTATTAAATGTTTTTCGACAATTTTGTTGAAATCTTTTTTAACTAAAAATTTTTCTTGAATCTTTTGAAACTTCCAAAACTTCGACATATTTTTTTAAGTAGCTCAATGTTTTTCTAAAAATAATTTAAATCGTGGAATACTCGAAAAATTGTCTTACAATCTTCCAGATTATGGAATGCTGGAAGAAATATTCAGAAAAGAATTATTTCCCAATTTTGAATGACATTTACAATTAAAATTTTTTCTCTCGTTTGAAGATTCTGATTTACAAAATTGATGTTACAAGTGATGAGCAGAATCTCTACTCTTATTGTTGATGAATTATATAAAATTGCAATCTTCTCTTTTAGAAATAAATTTACAAAATTGAATTTTCCTATTTAGAAATTGAGATGTAGAAATCTCAATAAAATTCGAAAGAGCAACCTGAAATTCAACAACAATGAGTACGAGATTTTTGAGAATTGCGTTTCACCAGTTCTATTAGGTAGAATTTTTTAATGCATACGACAATTTTAGAATTTGTATATTAAAATGAGTGAGTCATTCGACTTTGACTGGGTTAGTCTATACATTCCAATGCAAAGCTTCGAAAACTTTTTAGATTTAGGTTTACCCAAAAAAAAATTTATTTTAAAAGAAAATTACAAATTTTTCATTGTTTTGTCGAAGGAACATGACTGATTTTTTGATAGCTTTTTGAATATGAAAACTAATTATCGAATATTGTTAGGAACACTTATAAAACATATTCTTTTTTTACAGGGATTAGCACTTTTCTACTCACTATGAAATGGCCGGATTGGTATAATGGAATGGAATGACTATGGAATTTTCTCAAGATTATATTCACACTTATGTACTTACTCATTTAAACTTATATATTCAGTTAGATATTTTCGTTTATAAAATTATATAGAAGCACATAAAACCTGTGTAATTTTTTTATTCAACTGCACCATAATAATAAAGCATTTCGAAAATACATGGATTTTTTCTTTTCAATTAAGAAGTTATAACTTTATTTGTAGATGAATTGTGAAAATTGTTCTATGTTTTCCACATTCGAGTAAGGACATGTAAATACCTTATGTTGGATAGCAACTAGCATATATATTAGGATGGTCCACATTTTAAAAAATCTAAATTTCATGTAAGTCGCCCGGAAATTCGTGCGAATCAACACAAAAAAACCCATTGATGAAAAAAAAATTAATAGAATTTAGCACGTAATGCCCATATACAATTTGCAAAAACGTCTTCTTTCATATATGAGAGAAGATGTTTTTGCAAATTTTATTCAGAATCATCAATATTAGCTGAATCGAGTTAAATTCTTCCTCAAAACTCATATTTTCATATTGAAAAGTCAAACTGAAATCTGTTTTGGATGAAAATTCAACTTTCAGTTAAAAATTCATATCTTTAGTTGGAATTTTAACTATTTTGTTGAAAATTGATCTTTTTTAATTGAAAATTCAACTTCGTGGATTAAAGTTGAATTCCTTTGTTGAAAATTTAATTTTTGGAAAGAAGGTTTTAAGGTTCTGAAAGGTTTCAAAATTGAACTATGTTGTTGAATTTTGTTGAACGATTTGTTGAAAATTTATTGTTTTGCTGAAAATTTATATTTTATGGTTGAAAATTCAATTTTTTCAAGGAAAATTCGTCTCTTGCCTTGAAGGCTCAACAATTTAGATGCATTTTTTTCGTTCATGACTAAGAAATCTTTATTTGTTAGAAATTCGTTTTTTTTTTTTATTTGAAACTTATTTTTTGCTTAATGAAATTTATCACAATTCAAAAAGGTGTCGAATGTTTTATAACAATAGTGAAATTTTATACCGATAATAAAAATAATCATTGTCGTGATTGGATCCAGAAACTTGGTTGAAGATAGTGAAATAAATAAAAAAGTAAAAAGTTAGAAGTTGTCTGCAAGGAAGGGCCTGAATTCCATATTTAGAGAATCGAAAATGATAGCGCGGATTTCTGTATTTTTTCACATTTCTGAATTCTACATTTTGTAGAAGTTTAATTATTATTTATTTATTGAGCGATTAGATTTAAAAGAATGTATGCTTCGATTCTGAAGATTTATAATTGAAAATAGTTTCATTTTAAGTTGTTTAATATGCTCTTAATTATTTCAAATAAACGAAAAAGTTAGCTTCAAAAGTACGTTTAGTCAAACGACGCGATGATGTTGCATTCTTACCTCTATAGAACAATAAGTCGGTCATGTTGTTAAATTCTAAATAGGACGTCGCGTATGATAGAGCCTCCGAATTATTTGAACAAAGTTAAGGAAAATAAAATTTTTTTACAATCCTAAATTCATAATGGATCAACATAGGTTATAAATTAATTATGCAACCATATTATTAGGAATCAAATATTTAATAACGGAAATTCATCTTATCACATGTAAAAATTTTAAATCCAAAGGGGCAGTTATGAACATAAGAAATAATGATGAATCCGTCCGCACGCGCATATAATCAGTCGTACTCTGTTTTATTGTACCGTACGGTAATGATACGAGAAAAATGTTAAAGTTTAACCTTTTTTAATGTTTATAAAAAAAAACAGATTTTAATTATAAAAAGTCACCTACCCATGAAAGAAAACACCACCAAACAAGTAACGGACTGGTTTTTATTTTTTTTTTTCCATCCCGGAAATAGTTTTCAACGCACGTACGGGAATGACGTTTTTGTTGTCAACATGCTCTTTTCAGTTTTGATATCGGATTCACAAAAAAGAGAGTTAATATTTCAACCTCAATTTTATCAAATCTTGTATTGAACAATACACCTAATATTTCTGTACTTATTACTCAACTGTAACTACAATATTTTACTAGAAAAAAAGACGTACGGTAATGACGTCTGAAATGGCAAAAATTGAGGGACATACTTCAAGACTTTTACAATGTTATTTATTAGACTCAAAAAATGTACATTCATTGAATTTATGTTCGTGTGAAGTTTACAAACTTGATACGTTAAGCGTTTTTCAGGTTACTGTCTAAAAAAAGGAGAAAATCAGTTTCAGGTATTCTTATATTAAATTGAAGTAAATAGAAATAGAAATAAAAAAAGAAACGAACATTTTGCAGAGGATGATAAGAAATGTTTGCTAAATGTGAAAAAAACAATCAGCATAAGTTTCTAAGTTAATGTTACAGACAAAAATAAGATTCCGATTTGAACAACATTTCATTTTTGTCCTCCTCATGTGATTATTCTAGGCGGAACTATCAACTTTGAAAATCAAGGCTAATTTTTACTAGGTGACCCGGTTAGTTTTCTCATACTTCCCGTCTGTCGTAAAATTGAAATTCATGTTTTGGTGTTCTGTATTCTCTAAAAGTGTTGACATTTGAAGAAAATGTGTTAAAATGACAATCCGGGACACAGGTACACAGCACTTATCTGTTATCACCACATTCCAAACTCTGCCACTACCTGCGAGCGAGGCTACATGCTATAAGAAGCGCGGAAGATTGACTCAAAATCACACTGTGAATTTGAATTTCATACTGAAGATTTGAATTTTATACTGAAGATTTGAAGAAGAACGCTAATTCAGGATGAAGTCAATCATTCCAACAAGATTCAACCTTTTTTGGACGTACGTCCTCATCGCTCTTGTATTCTTCCAATTCGTAGAACTAGAAAACGCTCAAACCTGCAACGAACGTTTGCATAAAATAATTCACAGGATGTGCCCAAAGGGCATCAAGTCGACTACCAACCTTTCCCAGTGCTGCAGAAAACATTGCGACGATTCCGATCTAAAAAAATTCTGTATCAAATAAAGTAAGTATTACCTTTAAATTTTTTTCTACAAATTTGAACAAAAAGCATCAAAAATTATCATTATTTCCTGTTCCACATTTTCCGGAATGGATTGTATTCTCATTTTTGATTCCTTTTTCAAGAAAGTAGCGTCAACGTTTCTCACATTTTACTAGCACCATCAATCAGGCGCTGCGCGCCCCTGTGGTAATTTTTATGATCAAATGACAAATCTTATAATCATTTCTTTTCCATGTTCATTTGTCAAATCAAAATGTAGACTCGAATTTCTATCTTCAATAAAATTGTTGATGAAATTGCTGAATTCACAAGCAAAAAAGATTTGCCATTCAAGAAAGAAAGAAAATTTGAGGAAAATCACAATTTGGAGGAAAAGTTCATTTTTAATACAAAGTATGAATTCTTAATAAATATTAATTTTTCCAGGTACTTTGCTTATGTGATTCGAGTTTATGTAAATATATTTTTATGGGTTTCACTACAAAAAAATGTCATTGCTTCAGAGTTTTCGAAAATTTCACAAAATTTGTAATAATAATTCAATCAGTTTAATAAATATTAAGGACCTTTTGATGCTTCAGAAATTAAATATTGTGATTAATGAATTCATGAAAACCTGGAAAAGTTCAAAAATACTTTTTCACAATTTGAAAAATGTCTTTACATATCCCAAGAAATCTTTAAAGTTTTGACTATTATCTTCAAGGATTTCAAAATCTTAAGAAAACTTCCAAATTCCATTTGAAAATTCTTAAAAATTTCGACAATCTTTTTGCAATCTTTTCGAAGTTTAAATTACGTTTAGACATTTTTCACAGCTTCTAAATATATCATAAGATTATTTGACATTCTTCTAGAATTTTGAAGAAATTCTGCATGTTTAAAGATATTGCCTTCAAATTTTCAAATTTATTTTCTTTTTACAATTTTCTACATCTTTTGGAATGTTTCACATTTTCTCAAATATTATCTTGAATTGAAAATTCTCATTTGAAAAATAATTTTCAATTGTTCCAGGAATCTTATGATCCTTTTATTGTCTTGAAAGTTCTCAAAATCTTTGAAAACTATTCTATTTCAAAATCTTTAAAAATCTACATTTTGTTTCAAGATTTCTTAAATCATTTAAAAAATTTGATTATTTTTGGAAAATTCCAAATTGTTATAAATATATTTTCAAACTATTTGACATTTTTCTTAAATATTGAAGAAATTTCGCAAGATAACAAAATTGCTTTAAAACATATCAGATTTTTGTTGACAATTTTGAAAATCTTTTGCAATGTATAAACTATTTTTCAATATTCTCTTAACATAAATTTTTTAAAATAAAAAATCCTTCTAAATTCTTCAGAAATCGCGAGAAAAATTTGTTGTGCACTTGAAACCTTTCAAAGTTCTTAGAAAGCTTAAAAATTGTTGGTTCGAAACCTTCAAAAGAAATCAACATATTTTTTTTAATTTGGTTGAAATATTTTTCAATTCAAAATTATTTTATCTTTTCAAAACTGCTAAGATTTCGGCATATTTTTTTAAACATTTCACTGTTTGCCTAAAAAACATTTTTATTGTATAACACTTGAAAAAAATTGTCTCTAAATCTTTGAGATTTTTCTTCGAGATATTTTTATTTAAAAACAGTTGATTTTGTCTGAGAAAGATAACAAATTTCTACAAAACTGTTGACTTGAACTCAAAACAGATTAAATATTTTTCAAAACAGATGAAAACTGATTTTTTTACAGCTTTTTGAATACGAAACCCAATCATTGAATATTTTAATGAAGACTTGTGAAATATACTGTTTTTTTTACAGGGATGAGCAACTTTTAACTGACCATGGAATGGCTGGAATGTGTATAACGAAATGGAATGACTATGGAATTTTCTGAAGATTGTATTTATTTTTATATATTTATTTATTTAAACTTACATATTCATTTAGATATCTACGTTTTTAAATGTTATTAAAGTACATAAAACCTGTATAATTTACTTATTTAACTGCACCATAATAATAAAGCATTTCAAAAATACATGGATTTTTTGTTTTCAACTAAGAATTTATAACTTTATTTGTAGATGAATTGTGAAAATTATCCCTTTTTTTCCACATTCGACTAATGACTTGTAAATACCTTATGTGCGTTTAAATTTAAAAAATCGCTTGCTTAGATTCTGAAAGTTCAAAATTCAGAATAGTTTCACTTCAAGCGTTTTTTTTTTTTTTTTTTTTTTTTTCATTATAGCAATTGTAACCCAGAGAGAGGGTTATTTTGTTGAATTCAAGTGATTTAATTTGCAGTTCAGTTTTTCTAATTTCAAATGTAAAAAAAAATGTTAGGTTCAAAAGTTCGATTTTTTTTTGTAAATCTGAAGAAATGCGGGTAACTACCAGGAATTTTTTCCTCAAATATAACGGACATCCTAAATTGATAATAAAAATATATTATAATAATTCTTATTTTATTCTGATTATATTTATCCATTTTGATAAATATTCATCACTGAGGATAACTCATTCATAATTTTGAGAAAAATCATATAGAAATAAGAATCTCCGAATTTTGTTTATTATTTTATTATTATTATCTTGTCCCGCGTCTAGAAGAAAAGAAAAAGTTTTTATACTCACGTGATACCTTTTATAATTTTGGAAAAGCAAAAACTTTCTTCTGAAGATTATCTTTTTAGTTATAAATTTTATCATTTTGTTTCCTAAAAAGACATCATTTTTTTTTGCACATTCAACTTTTTTGTTAAAAATTCTTCCTTTTGGGTTGAAAATTCAACGCTTTCCGTATAATATTAACCTTTTGTTTGAAATTCATATTTTCTTGCTGATAAATGAAGTGAAATCTCTTTTGAATGAAAAATATTTTTTCTAAAAATTTGTATTTTTAATTTAAAAGTTCATCTCTTTTTAGAAGAAATATTGCACGTTTCTTGGACAAAAAGACTTTGTTTAAAATTCAACTATTTCCTAGAAAATTTAGTTTTTGTTTAAAATTTGT
>CAKNXH010000600.1:248748-288610 GCA_932178445.1 Andricus quercusramuli
AAAATTCAACTATTTTATAGAAAATTTACTTTTTGGTTAAATTTAATATTTTGGCGTTGAAAAGAGAACTGAAATCTTCTCAAAATAAATCTTCAACTATTTTTTTGGAATTTTTTTTCAATAAAAAATGCAACTGTTTGGTTGAAAATAGAAATGTTCCGTTACAAATTCATACCTTTTGGTTAAAAAAATTCGTCTTTTTGGATAAAAATCCAATTTTTTGCGTAGAAACTTATTTTTGGTTAAAAAATTCATATTTTGATCTTAAAAAGTCAAGTGGAATCTTTTCTGGATAAAAATTCAACTATTCTTTTAAAATTTGTTTTCTTGTTAAATAAAAATGCATCTGCTTTAAGAGAAATTTTTATGTTTTTGGATAAAAATGCAACTATTGGGTAGAGAATTCAATAATTTTGTTAAGTCATCCTTTTTGGGTGAAAATTCGTCTTTTTGCATTGAAAATTAAATTTTTTCAGTAGAAAGTTATTTCTTGGTTAAAAATTCATATTTTGATCGTGAAAAGTCAACTAAAATATTTTTCAACCGAAAATTCGACTATTTTTTTCTAATTTATCTTTTTGATTTATAAATTCATACGCTTTAGTAGAAATTTTTTTTCATGAATAAGCAAGTTTTTGCTTAAACATTTTTCTTCTTTGCTTGGGCATTTAACTATTTTATTTAAAAGATTTTTTGAATCACTTTCTTAGGAAATCATTTTTTTTTTTCAAAAAGTTATATTTTTAGTTGAGAATTAATTCCTTTGGTTGAAAATTTATCTATTTAGTGAAAACGTCTTTGTTTTTTTTCAAAATTAATGTTTCAACTGAAAATATGACTTTTCCCTTTTTTTAAGATTGATCTTTTTTAGTTGAAGATTTTCCTTTTTTGGTAAAAAAAATAATTTTCTTCGCTCAAAATTTCATTTTTGTTGGGTGAAAATGCTTCTGTTTCGTGGAAAAATAATTTTTTGCTGAAGTCATATTTTTTGTTTGTAAATTCAATTTCTGCAGAGAAAATTCGTCTTTGGCTTGAAGGTTCAACAGTTTAGGTAAAGTTCTCTTTCTTCAGTGAAAAATCTCAATATTGGAAATTCGTCTTTTTGATTTCGAAAAACTTGTTTTGCTTTTGTATAAATTTCATGTTCTTTGATTGAAATATACACTATGAAACTTTTTGTTGGGAATTTCTTTTGTTGAAAATTCAAATATTTTGTTAAGAAGCCATCTTTTCTAGCAGAAAATACATTTTTTGTTTAAAATAAATTAATACATTTGAAATTTTCAAATTTATATCTAAAATACTGTTTTATTCAATTTATAGCTGAAATAATTTGGACTTGTATATGTTACAGGCAAAGTATATAATCCAGGCATCATATATATTCCCTAGGCATTATATATAATGCCTGGCTATTTCAGGCCAAGTCATATTGAAACATTTTTTTAAAGTTAATCAAAAGTGGATTTCTTTAAAAAATCGAGTTTAAATATTTGTTTTTCAAAAATTCAAAAATTTATTAAAGATTTGTTTTCAAAAAATGTATTTTTTCAACTGCGTCTTATTATGAATAATTAAAAAAATAGATGTTAACCATCTTTAAAATCACCAAAGTAATGAAGCTTTCAAATAAACGAAAAACAGCTCAAATGGAGAATATTCATTACACACTTTGTCTGGTCTCTTCTGGGCATTACATATATAATGCCTAGGCAATCTGTATAATAGGTATTACATTAGGGTGGTCCAAAAAAATTTTTTTTTCGAATTTTTATGGGGACAGCCCCTAAATTTGTTTCAATCCACACAACAATGAATCCATTTTTTTCGTTTAAAAAAAAAATGATATTTAGGGGTGCCGCAAGCCCCATGAAGTTTAACATGTATTTCCCATAAGAAAAAAAGACTTTTTTGTAAATTTTATTCAGAATCCTCAATATTATCTCAATCAAGTTGAAACTCAACATTTCTCTTCGCAATTAGCCATAGGATAGGAATAAAATATCACTTTCCGAATACCGACACCATAAGTCCGTTTTATAGGGTCCTCAAGAAACCCCATGAGTGAACAAATGGGTTTTGCGAGTATTTGGCGCTAATTATGATTTTTTCGCAGTTTTTTAACTGCGAATTGTTTCTAATACATGAAATATTACTTTATACTAAAAGTTAGATGTTTTCACGAATTGTTTAAACAATCTATTATTGTTTTAGCAATTTTCTTATGAAATGGAGTTAGAGAGACGCGGTTTTTTAAAAAAATTTTCATTTTTTGTCCAATTTTCAATTAGAGGGAAGTGACAGTTCATCAATGTTAACAAGAGTGGTTGTTTAAACAATTTATGAATAATGTTAATAATATTCTCTTAGAAAAATGCTACAAACTTAAAAAAAGAATTCACTTTTAGTCAAATTTTCAATTAAGATAAGTTAAGTAATTAATTAGAGTTAAGAAAATTAATTGTTTAAACAATTTATTATAATTATTAATAATATTATATTTGAATAATGCTAGAAAGGTGCGTTTTTTATTTAATTTCTGGCTTTTTGTCCAATTTTCATTTGGAGTAAAGTAATAATGAATTCAAGTTTAGAAAATAATTGTTCAAACAATTAATTATCATTGCTGATGATATTTTTCAATGTTTGTCTATTTTTCATTAGGCGTGACTTAATTATTAATTAGCTTTAGCAAAAATAATTGTTTGAACAAATTATTATTGTTTATGACTATCCACTTTCTAGCACTTATCTAAGAAAAGATAATAATAAACAATATTAAATTGTTTAAACAACTTTTTTGTTCTGACTGTTTGATAATTTTGGAAATATTTTGAAATCCTTAAAAATCTACATTTGGTTTTGGGATGTTTTGAATTTTTCCAGAAACTTAATTATTTTTTCAATACTTCTAAACATATTTTTAAATTATTCGACATTTTTCCGCACTTTTGACATAATTCTGTAATA
Organism: Andricus quercusramuli; assembly: GCA_932178445.1. Lineage (NCBI taxonomy): Eukaryota > Metazoa > Arthropoda > Insecta > Hymenoptera > Cynipidae > Andricus > Andricus quercusramuli. Next base: position 251,719 of record CAKNXH010000600.1, read on the forward strand.
TGAAAAAAGTTGCCTCAAAATCTTTCAGATTTTTTTTTTTACAATGCAAATCTCTTGGAATGTTTCTACTCATCTTGAATATTCTCTTGAGATGAATTTTGTAGAATAAATAATTCTATTAAATGTTTTTCGACCATTTTGTTGACATTTTTTTTAATTAAAAATTTGTCTTGAATCTTTTCAAGACTTCCAAAAATTTGACATATTTTTTTTAAGTAGTTCGATGTTCTCCTAAAATTTTTTTAAATTGTGGAATACTCAAAAAATTGTCTTACAATCTTCCAGAATATGGGATGCTAGGAGAAATATTCGAAAAAGAATTATTCCCCAATATTGAAAGACATTTACAATACAAAATTTTCTTTTATTTGAAGATTCTGATTTTCTGAATTGATGTTACAAGTAATCAGCAGAATTGTAACACTTATTATTGAAGAATTATATAAAATTTCAATCCTTTCTTTTAGAAATAAATTTACAAAATTGAAATTTCTTATTTAGAAATTTAGATATATAAATCTCAATAAAATTCAAAAGAGCAAACTGAAATTCAATACATACGACAATTTTAGCATTTGTATATTAAAATGAGTGAGGCATTCTACTTTGACTGGGTTGTCTAACATTCCAATGCACAGCTTCCAAACATTCTTAGATTAAAGTTTAACCAAAAAAATTTGATTTCAAAAGAGAATTACAAATTTTGTTTGTTTTTTCAAAGGAACATGGCTGATTCTTTGACAGCTTTTTGAATTTGAAAACCAATTATTGAATATTTTTAGGAACACTTGTAAAATATATTTTTTTTCTTACAGTGATGAGCAACTTTCAACTGACTATGAAATGGCTGGCATGGTATAATGGGTTGAATTGATTATGGAATTAACTGAAGATTATAATTTTACTTATATATTTACTCATTCAAACTTATATATTCATTTAGATATTTACGTTTTTGAAATTATATAGAAACACATGAAACCTGTATAATTTTCCTACTCAACTGCACCATAATAATAAAGCATTTCGAAAATGCATGGATTTTTTGTTTTCAATGAAGAAGTTATAACTTTATTTGCAGATGAATTGTGAAAATTGTTCTATTTTTTCCACATTCTAATATATATATTGGGATGGTCCACATTTTTTTAAACAAAATTTCATGTATGTCGCCCGGAAATTTGTGCGAATCCACACAAGAAAACCCATTCATTAAAAAAAAATTCATAGAATTTATCACGTATTCCCCACATGAAAAAAGACGCTTTTGCAAATTTTATCCAGAATAGTCAATATTAGCTGAATCGAGTTTACTTCTTCCTTAAAACTCATATTTTCATATTGAAAAGTCAAACTGAAATCTGTTTTGGATGAAAATTCAACTTTCAGTTAAAAATTCACCTCTTCAGTTGAAATTTTAACTATTTTGTTGAAAATTGATCTTTCTTAATTGAAAATTCAGCTGCGTGGATTAAAGTTGAATTTATTTGTTGAAAATTTAATTTTTTGAAAGAAGGTTTCAAGATTCTGAAAGGTTTCAAAATTTAACTATTTTGTTGAATTTTGTTGAACAATTAGTTGAAAATTTATTGTTTTGCTGAAAATTTATATTTCCTGGTTGAAAATTCAATTTTTTCACAGAAAATTCGTCTCTTGCCTTGAAGGTTCAACAATTTAGATGAATTTTTTTTCGTTCATGGCTAAGAAATCTTCATTTGATAGAAATTCGTCTTTTTGGTTCAAAACTTATTTTTTGCTTAATGAAATTTATCACAATCCAAAAAGGTGTCAAATATTTTATAACAATAGTAGAATTTTTTACCGATAATAAAAATAATCATTATTCTGATTGGATCCAGAAACTTGGTTGAAGATAGTGAAATAAATGAAAAAGTAAAAAGTCCGAAGTCGTTTGCAAGGAAGGACCTGAATTCTATAATAAAAAATAAATTAATAATCTCTTATCAATCTTAACATTGATTACAAACTATGGTAATTGTCGAAAAGGAGTCCAACTAATTAAAAAAATATCCTCCAATATTAGAGATTTCAAAAAAGAACATGCGACAAAATTGGGGTAATCCTAAACAAAACAATTCAACAATTATTAATTTGTAAGGACCAAAAAATTAAAATTATTTTACTTCTAATTTGAAAATTGTTTGGTTAAAAAATGTCCAATCTTTATGTTTTTGATGTTATTACCTTAAAAGTGGCTTGAAATGATATAATTTCTGAAAATCTATAAATTCATTGACTTATTCTTCAATTTAGAGAATCGAAAATGATAGCGCGGATTTCTGTATTTTTTCACATTTCTGAAATTGTACATTTTATAAAAATTCAATTATCATTTTTTTATGAAGCGTTTCAATTAGAACAATTTGATGCTTCGATTCTGAAAGTCCAAAATTCAAAATAGTTTTACTTCATATGTTTTAATTTGCAGTTCAGTTTTTATAATTTCGAATGAAAAAATAATGTTAACTTCAAGAGTTCGAATCATTCTTCGTAAATCTGGAAAAATCCGGGTAATTTTTTTCTCAAGTATAACGGACATCCTGAGTTATTCTTAAAAACATATCAAGATAATTTTTATTCAATTTTATTCATATTGATTTATTTTAATAAATATTCATCGCTGAGGATAGTTCATTCATAATTTTGACAAAAATGATACAGAAATAACAGTTATATAATTGAAAACAATTATAAACTTTTAAACTCTGATAATTATTTAACAAAAATAAAAAAATAAGTTATAATAGAACTCAAAGATCAAAATGTTTACTTTTACCACCATTCAGATGTTTGTTTGCGTGGCGATTTTTGAACTATTCATTACTGTTACGCTTATTACTGCTGAAAAAAAAAATTCATCAAAATTTGGAAACAGCTTCAAGTTTATTTTTTATTTTATGCTTTCCTTGCATGCATTGAAATGCACAATTCGGACTTCATTGAGAGACATTATTTATGGGAAAAATAAATAAGAAATAGATGAGAACGTAAAAAGGTTCAATGGAATTAAAAACGTGAAGAATAGAAAATTTTAATCAAACGACGCGATGATGTTGCATTCTTTACTCTATAAAAAAATTAGTCGGTCACATTGTTGAATTCCAAACCGGACGTCGCGTATGATAGAGCCTTCGAAATTGTTTGAACAAAGTTAAGGGAAATAAAAATTTTTTACTGTATAAAATTCATAATGGATCAATATGAGTTATAAATTAATTATGCAAATATTCAGAGTCATTATGCGCTTCTTTTTAACAGAATTCTATTTTATGTAGATTCTCAAAACTTTTTACTGTTCTACATGGGTAATTGTCAAATTGTAGGCAAATTTCAGCACCTACAGTGGCAATCATATTATTATATGAAAGAAATAATAATGAGTCCATGCGCACGCGCATATAATCAGTCGTTCTCTGTTCTATTGTACAGTACGGTAATGATACGAGAAAAATGTTTAAGTTCAACCTTTTTTAATGTTTATAAAAAAATAACAGATTTTAATCATAAAAAGTCACCTAGTTATGAGAGAAAGCACCGATAGGCAAGTAACGGAATGGTTTTTATAATTTTTTTCACTCCAAAACTGGTTTTTGACGCACGTACGGGAATGACGCTTTTGTTGTCAAAATGCTCTTTTCAGTTTTGATATCGGATTCACAAAGAAGAGTGTTGATATTTCAAGCTCAATTTTATAAAATCTTGTATCAAACAATACACCTAATATTTATGTATTTATTACTCAACTGTGACTAAAATATTTTATTAGGAAAAAAACACGTACGGTAATGAAGTCGGAAATGACAGAAATTGAGCGACAGATTTTAAGGCTTCTACAATATTATTCACTTGACTTAAAAATGTGCAAACATTGAATTTATGTTCGTGTAAAGTTTACAAACTTGATACGTTAAGCTTTTTTCATGTTACTGTTTAAAAAAAAAGAGAAAATCAGTTTATCCTTGTGCAAAGTGAGGTTGTGACGCCGAACTGTAATGACGTTTTGGGTGTTCTTATATTAAATTGAAGTAAATGCGAATAGAAGTGAAAAAAAGAACTGACCATTTTGCAGAGGATGATAATAAGTGTTTATTAAATTTGAAAAAAAAACAATCAGCACGAGTTTCTAATTTAATGTTATAGACAAAAATAAGATTCCGATTTGAACAATATTTCATTTTTGTCCTCCTCAGGCGATTATTCTAGGTAGAACTATCAACTTTGAAAGTCAAGGCTGATTTTTACTAGGTGACCCGGTTAGTTTTCTGATACTTCCCGTCTGTCGTAAAATTAAAATTCATGTTTTGGTGTTCTGTATGCTCTAAAAGTGTTGACATTTGAAGAAAATGTGTTGAAATGACAAATCGTGACACAGGTGCACAGCACTTATCTGTTATCATCACATGCCTATCTCTGCGACTACCTGCGAGCGAGGCAACATGCTCTAAAAGGTTAAGCGAATCGACTCAAAATCAGACTGTGGATTTGAATTTTATACTGAAGATTTGAAGAAGAACGCTAATTTAGGATGAAGCCAATCATTCCAACAAGATTCAGCCTTTTTTGGACGTGTGTCCTTATCGCTCTTTTATTGTTTCAATTCGTTGAACTAAAACTGAATGATAGCTGCTTAGTAGCAGTGGGAAACCATCTTGAAGCGCTGTGCAACGAGTCCCACAAGAGCGTCAATCCTAATAGTGACATTAGGCAGTGCTGCCCAACAAAATGCTCAGATTCCAAACTAAAAACATTCTGTCTCTGAAGTAAGTATACTCCCTGAATTTTTTTTCTACAGATTCGAACAAAAATCAACGAAAATGATCAGTATTTTCTGTTTCACATTCTTTTGTATCAATGGTATTTTCATTTTTGATTTCTTTTTCATGAAAGTAGCGCGACCGTTTCTCACATTTTACTATCACCATCAATCAGGCGCTACGCGCCCCTGAGGTAATTTTTATGATCAAATGAAAAATCTAATGATTATTTATTTTCAATGTTTATTCGTGAAATCAAATTATCCAAGCAAAATTTTATTTTCAACAAAATAGTTGACTTTTTACACAAAGATGATGAATTCTCAACATAATATGTACACAGAAAGAACTAAGAATGAAATTTGTTGCAGGACATTTTTTAGAGCGATAATGTTTTATTCAGCCAACTTCGCGTCTTTCAAAATACATGTGTTTCTCATGGAATAAAAAAGAAAGTTTAACCGATATTTGTGTAAAGTTTATACTGTGAAGTTAATTTTTTTTGCAGAGAATCTTTCATCGGAAATCGATGTAAAGTTTATCCCCTGTTTTTTCTGGGTAATGGATAATACTACAATCACGAAAGATTTTTATTCTGATTTAAAAACAGTTGAACTTGTCTAAGAAAGATAAAAAATTTCTACAAAACTGTTAAATCCTCAACGAAAAAAGGTTGATGTTCAACCAGTTGTGTTCTGAACTCGAAAAAGATTGAATATTTCTCAAAAGAGACGAAATTTCTACGAGATAGTTTAACCCTCAAGTACTCGCGCCTTGTGAAGTCACACTAGCACTCGCGCTGCGGCGAACGGCCGCTGTAGGCTTTTTTTTCCGAGACCTATATCTCAAAAACTATAAAAGCTACAAAAGCATGGTTGCTTCCGTTCAATTCAGCGATAAATTTTCATCCGAAAACCATGAGCTTAAACACGAAATATGTACTCATACTCATTTTGCCGCGCCGCGGCAAATGTCCGCAAAAAAAACACCTTTCCACTTTGGCGTTCAATTGCTCACTCACACTGTTCGGATGACTGAAAAAAAGCGACGGTGTCGCTGTCGTGTGTCTTGTGGCTTGACTTGAAAATACAGGGGGTGCGTTGGGCAATTCCATTCGAAATAAAGAGTTGCTACCACTTTGAATAAAAGTGCGTTCCTTTTGCCGGGTACGCGAGTACCTAAGGGTTAATTTTTTAACCCAAAAATATGAATTTTTAACAAAGAAGCTTATTTTTGACCAAACAGTTGAATTTTCAGCCAAATACATACTTTTTTTAACGAAGATTAAAAAAAAAGTTGAATTCTTAGCCAAAGAATGAATTTTCAAACGAGAAAATTACATTTTGGCAAAAATATGAGTTTACAACAGAATAGTTGAATCCTCAAACAAAGAAGGTTGTAATTTCGAACAAAAGTTGAAATTTTAATAAAAGAAAAGAATGAATTTCTACCAAAAGATCTGAACTCTCGAACCAAGAAAGACATATTTTCAATTAAATTGATGAATTTTTAACCAAAAAAGATTTTCCAGACAAGAAAGAAAGAAAATTTCAGGAAAATCATAATTTGAAGGAAAACGTGATTTCTAATACAAAGTATACATTTTTTATAAATATTATTCTTTCTAAGTACTTTGCTTATGTGGTTTAAGGTTACATAAATATATTTTGTATAGGTTTCACCACAGAAATATAAAAAAACGTGATAGTTTCAGAGTTTTCGACAATTTTACAAAATTTTATATAATAATTGGGTCAGTGTAATAAATATTAGGAACCTCTTGGTGCTTTAAATATTAAATAATGTAATTAATACATTGATGGAAATCTGGCAAAGTTCTCAAATTCCTAAAATTCTTTTACAATGACTCGAATTATTCCAAAAATTGTCTTAAACTCTGGTGGAATCTTTTTTGACAAATTCAGAAAATTTTTTTGAATTTTCTCTTAAAATTAATTTTTCAGAGTAAAAAATCACTTTTAAAAATCCCCAGAAATCTTTAAAGTTTTGTCTATTATCTTAAACGGTTAAAAAAAACTTAAGAAAATTCCATTTAAAAATCTCAAAAAATATATATTTTGTTTGAAGACTTTTACAATGTTTTTGAAGTTTAAATTACTTTTGAAAATTGTTCACAGTTTCTAAATATATTTTTTAATTATACGATATTTTCCTAAAATTTCAAGTAAATTCCATATGATTAAAAATATTGCCTTTAAATCTTTCACATTATTTTTTGACAATTTTGTAAGTCTGTTGAAATTCTCAAAATCTTTTTAATATATGATCACGAATTAAATTGTTTCATTTGAAAAATCATTTTTAATTTTTCCAGGAATCTTAAAATTTTTTTATCATCTCAAAAGTGTTCAAAATCTTGAAAAAAATCAAAATTCTATTCCAAAATCTTTGAAAATGTACATTTTGCTTCGAGATTCATTAAATCCTTTCAAAAGTTTAATTATTTTTGATAAATTTTCAAATCTTCTAAATATATTTTTAAACTATTCTATATTTTTCTAAAATGTTAAAAAAATTCTGCAAGTTAAAAAAATCGCCTTAAATATCTTGCAGATTTAAAAAAAAAATTGGAAAATCTCTTGGATAGTTCAAACCTTTTTTTAGATATTCTCTCAACATAAATTTTGTAAAATAAAAAGTCCTTTTAAAATTTTTCAGAAATCTTGAAAAAAATTTGTTCTGCACTCGAAACCTTTGGAAAGAGGGATGCATGAATTTTAATGAATTTTTAAAGAGCAAACTGAAATTCAACAACCATGAATGTGAAATTTTTGAGAATTTCATTCCACCAATTTTAATATTTCCTTTTTAAAATTGTACCTTCAAGTTTTCCAAACGAAATTACATTTTGAAGAAAATTTAGAATTTTTTTTAAAGGGACATTACTGATTTTTTATAGCCTTTTGAATACGGAAACCAATTATTAAATATTTGTGTGAACCCTTGTAAAATATATTCTTTTTTCACAGGGATCATGAACTTTTCACTGACTATGAAATGGCTAGAATTGTATAATGGAATGCAATGATTATGGAATTTTTGGACGACTATATTTATTTTTATAAATTTACTTATTTGAACTTATATATTTATGTGAATATTTACGTTTTTGAATTGTATAAAAGCACCTAAAACCTGTATAATTTACTTATTTAACTGTACCATAATAATAAAGAATTTCAAAAATACATGGATTTTTTGTTTTCAATTAAGAATTTATAATTTTATTTATAGATGAATTGTGAGAATTGTTCTATTTTTCCCACACTCGAGCAGTGACTCGTAAATACCTTATGTAGGTGATGAGAGAGCCGAAGGAGATCGCAACGTTTTTCCCATAAGAAAAAAAGACGTTTTTGTGAATTTCATTCAAAATCGTCAATTTCAATTGCGGTTGAACCATTTTCTCATGAAATCATTTTTTTGTTGAAGTTTCATATTCTCAGTTGAAAATTCATCTATTTGGTTGAAATTTTAACTATTTGGTGAAAATTGATCTTTTTTAATTGAAAATTCAACTGCATAGATTAAAGTTGAATTGCGTTGTTGAAAATTTATTTCTTTGAAAGAAGGTTTATCTCTTTGGTTCCAAATTTAACTATTCTGTCAACAAATCATTTTTTTGCTGAAAATTTATATTTTCTGGTTGATAATTCAATTTTTGTACAAAAACTTCGTCTTTTCGCTTGAAGGTTCAACAATTTAGATAAACTTTTTTTTTGTGTATGACTGAAAAATCTTTATTTGTTAGGAATTACTACTTTTTGGTTTAAAAACTATTTCTTGCTTTTTCATCTGTTTCCGTTCATATATCAACACTTACACTCTTTTGTTAAGAATTCATCTTTTCAGGTGAAAAATTCAATTATTTTTTCGGAAATTTTATTATTTCGTTTGAAATTCAATCAACTTGTAAAAGAATCATCATTAGTTGCCCTGACATTACGAATTGATGTTTTTAAGTGAAAATCACCCTTTACATGAGGCCTAAATACCTCATTGATAGACTTTGTTTATGGAAAGAATGTAAAAAAATTAATGAATTATCATTCTCTTATTGATCTTAACATTAATTATAAAGTATAATTGTCGGAAAGGAATGGGGGTCATTTTCAAAATTTCCGCTGATATGATAAATTTATAAGAAAAATGTAAAAGATTTCTATTTTTTTCACTTTCAAGCAATGACTTGTAAAGATCTAATGTAGGTGGAGGTCCATATTTTTAACCGTATTTTTCATGAATTTGACAATGATCCAGAATGTTGTACTTGAAGTTCTGAATCTTGAAATATACAAAATATTTGTGTTATGTCTGTGAGAGATGAAAAAAGTGCTTAATCAATAATCATTTATATGGCCGCTAGAATTTGAGACAAGTATATTATACACTGAAACATTTTTACGAACAGTCATTAGTGACACCCATCTGAGTGGGTTTTCCTGAACTTATTGAATACATTACATTTCGTGAGTTTAATAATATATCTATAATATAAAGCTCATTTTCAATTTATCTATATTTATTTTTCATTTGAAAATTTTTAAATTGAGAAAAAAATTTAGCTACTAGCGGACAGTGTTCTCTAAATTAACACCCAGCAAAAATTCATGTTTTAATTTGAGAAAATGTGTCTAACTTTCTTCATTTTGTTCAAGGCAAAACTAACTTCTTCAAATACTCTTAGGCAATTTTTAAATTCAAATATAAAATTGATATTCAATATGATATAATTTTTTCACTGTGCACTATTTGGTTTGAACAAATATAAATTGTTGTAATTAATTTCAAGAATCGAATTTCTTGAATCGTGCTCAAGAGTTGGAAGAAAAATTTTCCTGAAATTTTAGATAATTTCCATTAACTTTAATCAGTAATTTATAGTAACTTACTATAAATTATCCGAATGTTCTAATAATTTTCAAACAAATTTCAAATTCAACCCCACCCGACATCATTTTGCCCATTACTAGTAACAACTACTTATTATATCTCAATAATCAACAATATTGATCAACGTGATATATATTACCTTTTTTTTTAAAAAACCTCATTTTAGTAAATAAATACTGATATAAATTTTTCATTACATAGATTTGGATTTTACAGATTCGATTAGATTAGATATTCCCTAATTTAATAGTAGAAAAATAATTGATTGGTAGAAAAATTATTTAGGACGGCATACAATAATTTGAAATGAGAATTTAAAAAATTTTCCAACAATGGGAAACGTGAAGAATTAAAAGGTGTAATCAAACGACGCGATGATATTATATTTTCAACTCTATCAAACAGTAAGAAGGTCATATTATTGAATTAGTAACATGACGTAGCCTATGATATACCGTTCTGATTATCTCAACAAAATATTTAAAAATTAGAATTTTGCAGAAATTTAAATTCAAAATGGATAAATATGGGTTATAAATTAATTATGCATATTCAGGGTTCTTATGTGATTTTTTTAAACAGAATTATATTTCATGTAGATCTTCAAAAGTTTTTAATGTTCTACATTTTCTTCGTTTTCCATTAAAAAATTTAATTATTCAAAGGAGACTGGAGGAGGTTCTTAAAAAAAAAAATTAATTTCGAAAAATTAATGATAAAAAATGTTCTCAGAAATCTTGAAGAAATTTGTTTTCACTTACTTGATACCTTTAGAAATTTTCGGAAAGCTTTAAAAGTTTTTTTTTAAATGTCCAATAGTTCATATGTTTTTAAATCTTCAATTTTTTCACAATTTCCGAAAGCTTAAAGCTTCCGTACTTAAATATTAATTTTGTTTGAAAATCTTTGAATTATTTAGGTATCAAAGAGTGTGGATAAATAAAAGTGTGATTAAAGTGAATAAAAAACTTTTCTTAAGATTCCTGAGAAAAATGATAATGATTTTTGTTTCTAAATTAATTTTTCTTCTCAATAATCACCTTTCTTTATCACAACAAATGTAATTTTTTATTTTTTCGTCATTTCCAAGTCTTTCAGAAACAATGCAAATATTTTCTAAAATCGATATCAAAGAATTGTCATTAAATACAAAAAATCATAATATGACAATAAAATCTTCATTTTGTAAATCATTATTCTTACACTTATTATAAGTAATATTATTAGAAAAATGATGTTTCATGTTGATCTGAAATACTCAGTTTTCCATTCAATTCAAAAACAAATAATTCCCTTTTTTATCGATATATTATTTTTTCCTTACAGAAATTTTCGTTTGCAGTTTACAAGACTCGACTTTGGCTGGAAATCCTACTTTGAATTTGAATTTTGTTCTAAAGATTTGAAAAAGAACGCAAATTCAGGATGAATTTCATCATTCCAACGAGAGTCGGACTTTTCTGGATGTATGTCCTTATGGCCCTTGTAATCTTTCAACGAGTGGAATTCGTCTACAACGATGCCCCGAAACCCATAAAAATATGTAATCACGGACTGCTTATTGCATATATAAAATCCCTGTGCAAAAAAGGCTTGAACGACCAATATAAATATTCGCCTCCATCCGATTTGGATTGCTGCAATCCCGGTTGCAGAGAATTCAATTTGAGAAATACTTACTGCAAGTAAGTACAACCCCTTAATTGTTTTCTACACACAGAAAAAAGTGACCAATATAGTAAATATATAGTATATATAGTAAATATAATACATGTAAAATATTGTCTTTTTCACAGAAAATGATTAGAAACGGTTTACTGACTATGGAACGGCTGGAATGGAATGCTTGTGGAATTCTCTGAAGATTATATTTATATCTAATTAGCACAATGGTTAATTTAAAGTTGAAGAAACATATTTACGTTTTTGAATTGTATAAAAGCAAATAAAACCTGTATAATTTACGCATATAAATACACTAGCAATAAAAGCATTAAAAATACATCTTTTTTTTTTAATTAAAGAATTTGATTGCGGACTTTATTCATGAACTAATTTCAAAAATTATTTTCTTATTTCTACTTTCGAGCAATGACTTTCAAATACCGTATGTGAGTGGAGGTCAACATATTTTTCCCACGTGTTTACAATGAACATGACAATGATCCACAATATTGTATTTGAAGTTCTGAATCTTAAAATAAACCGAATCAGTTTTTTTTTTTTTTTTGCAAACTAGAGAAAGTGCTTAATAATTTATGTGACCAAATGAAATAGCGACTAGTATATGTACACTGAAACATTTTTACGAATATTCATTAGTTACACCATCTTAGCGATTTTTCCTAAATTTATTAAATATGTTAATTTTCTTAATTATGCAGAAATTTATCTCCCAGCGCACAGTGCACTCTAAAGTAACGCCCAACAATAATTCATGTTTAAATTTAAGAAATTGTTTCTCAAACTTTTTTTCTATTAGAGCAAATGTAACTTCTTGAAAATATCTAAAAAAAAGTCATTTGAAACATAAAATCGATATTTTCTGAAAAATTGTTATTTCGTTGTATTTGTTATCGGAAATATTAGAAAGCAAAGGCAAGAACTCTATTTTTGATAATTGGTCAAAATTGAGTTATTGAATGATAGTGAATATTCTTTAAAATATGAAATTCTTGTGATAAAAATACAACAAAATTTCAATGAAAAACACTAACATATCGTAAGAGAATTGAAAATCTCCATTGGAAGCTAATTATTTTTTTTTTAACCACAGAGAAGTATTACGAAATGAAAATGTTTCCTGATCCGCAGAACGTTTTTTATGCTATTTCCTATTAAAAGGGATGATTAACAAATGCTACTTTTCAAATTTCAAATTTGAGATGTAAAACAACTTTAAGTTTCCAACTTATTCAGTTTTTTGATTAAGAACACACTGAATTATCAGCAGTAGAACTTTGAAGTTTAGTGATGCAGTTTATAAAAAATTTCTTGAATCAGATCCTAAAAAGTCACAAAAAAATTCTTAGAAAAAATTCGAATGAATGAAATTCCAGCAAGTACACTATGCATAAAAAAACTCTGCCAAGAACCGAAAAGAAGAAAACGTATGAACAGAAGTGTTGTTTAATACAATGAACTAGCATAATGAATTTTTTTTATTAATAAGAAAAATTAATTTATTTTTTTCTCTAAAAATCTTTCCTCTTTCCTGAAATTCATAGAAATAATAGGCTCTGAATAGTCTAAAAAATACTCTACTCACCATGTATTTCCCATTTGTTATTTGTTAATTTTCGGTACCTTGCCCTTTTTTCAATTTTTGAAATTAAAAAATTTTTTTGTTCCAGTTTATTAAATTGGTTTTCTCCATTATTTCGGAACCGACAAGAAAGACAAAAAAATGCTGAAAATGGTAGAGTTGTTATAATTAAAAAACAAAAAAGCTTGACTAGTCCGACGATTTTGCAATTTCCCTCATTTTTCAGAACGACTGGAGACAGCCTGTATATAAAAATAACAGCCAAATTTGTTCGAGAAAATTAAAAAAAATAATTGTTTTTTTTTCCTGGAAGAAACACCAAATCAAAAAATTGATCTGGACTATATTATTTTCTCTCATTCCCAGAGATTTCAGGAAGAAGGTAAGGTTTTTGCAACTTTTTTTCAAGTGTTACGAGAGCCGGAATAGCATTACCATTCTTGACGTTTCCTAATTTCTTATGGTTTTTTCAAAAAGTACAACAACTCGGTAAAGCAGGATCAAAGATACCTTTTGATCTCAAAAATGGCACAATTTTTGAAGTAAAAAATGTAAGCATTGTCTCAATTTTAATTAAGAAAAGCACGTGTCTCCTTGTTTTCCAGGTACATAATTATTATATTTATATTTATATTATGATTATATATTTCATAGGAAAGCTAATCCTCAACATGTAACCTGCTGGCCTGCATAATTTGAAAAGTGATCAATGACAATTTTTTTGAAAAATCCTCCGTTTCACTTGAAAATTCAACTATTTGGTTTTGAAATCATCTGTCGGCTTCAAAATAAGTTTTTCTGTTGAATTTTTTGTTTTGTTTGAGAATCCATCTTTTATCGTTTCATTTTTTCTTTTAACTTTTACAGTATTCTTTTCCTTTCATTAGCTCTCTTAGCTCATCTGTTTCCCCTCTCCGCTCCATTCATTATCCGTTTTCCGTGATTCCCTTGTATTCCTTTAGCCCATTCCCGTATTTTCTCTTTCTTATGAAATTTTTCCTCATTCTTATCACCATTCCTCCCATTGCTCTGATTTTGTTATTTTTTCTTGTAGCTTCTTGCACCTCCAACCTGTATCCCCTCAATAGCCATTTCTTTACTTTCCCCCTTCCCTATTATTCAAACCATGTTTTCATCATCACTATGACCTCTCATTGTCCCAAATTTGTCATAAACTCTCTATCCTTCCTTTCTCAGACAGCTAAATTCCAGTAGAAAATCCTCCATTCTTTCTTTCCTTTAAATTCTATCTCTATCCTTTCCCACTATCTCCTAATTTCATCCCCTTCATTCCTTCCTCACCTACTATTGTCGTATTTATCCACTTCAGCACCTCTCCTACTCCTTCTTTCAATCTTCAATTTAAATTTCTCACGTGATAATTTAATACCAACAAGATCAACTTACTTCAACTATGACTTATCTAATGATGGATTTTATATATTTTTAACGATTTTTGAAAATATTTGTTTCCATATTCTAGAAGGCACCTTCCAAAGTGAAGGCTAATTTCTGATAAGTCACCCGTTTTGTGGTGTGACACTATCAGTCGAAAGTGTATCTAAAATGTTTTCACAAAAGGTAATCAAATTAAGCGATTAGAATGCAAACAGGAAACTTTTTGTTGTTATGTACACTCTAAAAGAGTTGAGAATGACAGAAAATTTAATGATATGACAAATCTTGACTAAGTACTAGTCCATTATCAACATATATATATCTCTCCGTCTGTAAGCATGTGAGGCTACATACTAAAAAAGGTGAAGCGTATTGACTGGAAATCTTACTGTGGATTTGAGGTTCATAATAAAGATTTGAAAAAGAACGCAAATTCAGGATGAAATCAATTATATCAAAGAGGTTTGGCCCTTTTGGTCGCATGTTCTGATGGACCTTGTGATCTTTCAATTCGTAGAATTTGTCTACAACCAAGCACTTCCCAATCCAGTGGCGTCAAGAAGAATCCTAAAATTGGAAGTTGCTGCACAAGAGCTTGCACAAATATCGATCGAAGAACATTTTGTAATTGAAGTAAGTATACCCCCTGGAATATTTTCTACATTTTTTAACATAACGCATTGGGGATTTTTTAATACCATTATTGTAATTGTTTCTTTTAAAAATTTATCATAAGGATGCAAACCTTAACAGATTTTTGCCGTGATCATGATTATTTTTTAATTATTTTCTGAATCAGAAGTATTTTTTCAAGAAAAAAGCGCGAATTTTTTGACGTTTCGTTTTTGAATGCATACACCAATTTTAAAATGTGTATGTTGAAATTAGTGTTTAAGTTTAGTGTTGAAATTAGGTTCAAACAAAATCTACACATTCTTTGTTTTTGAGTAATAGGTATGATTTTAGGATGCATAAACCAATTAATGAATATTTATGGGAACACTTGCAAATATGTTTTTTTTTACTGGAATGAAAAAATTTATACTGAGGGTTACACTTGTATGGCTATGGAGTTCTCTGAAGATTTTATTATACACAATGAACACAATTGTTGATTCAATTAAAAAAAAAAGATGTGTATAATTTCCTCATTGCACTGTGGAAACAATAGAAACGTTTCTAAAATATGGATTTATTACGTATTTCCTTCCCGACATTTCCTTCTATGTTTTTTAAACATTTCGAAACTTCTAAAACCTCGACATATTTTTTGAAGTAATTTAATGTTTTCCTACAATTCTTTTAATTTGTGGAATAATCAAAAAACTTGTTCTGCAATCTTCCAGATTCTCTTTCGACATATTTCGAAATCTTCATATCTTAAAATCAATCGTTTAACATAGAAACATAATTCAATTTTTCTCATCTGTTTGCAGGTGTGAAAAAATTTACAGAATATTACACAATGCTACAAAAAAGGTTCAAACAACAATTATTTCCAAATATTAAGACATTTGCAATTGAAATGTTTTCTCTTATCAATGATGATTACAGCCTTTCAGAAATGAAATTCAAAATCAAATTGAATAACTTATTTGAAAATTATGATTTACTGAATTGATGTTACAAGTGATGAGTAGAATTGTTACTTTTATTATTGAAGAATTATTTAGAATTTCAATCCTCTCTTTTAGAAATGAATTTAAAAAATTAAAATTTCATGCTTGAAAATCGAGATTTTTAAATTTTAATGAAATTCAAAAGAGCAAACTGAAATTGAACAACAATGAGTACGAGATTTTTGAGAATTTTGTTTCACCAGTTATATTAGATGGAATTTTTGAATGCATACACCAATCTTAGAATTTGTCTATCAAAATAAGTGAGTCATTCTACTTCTACTGAGTTAGCCCATACATTCCAATGCACAGCTTTCGAAAATTTCCACATTTAGGTTCACCCAACAAAAATTTCATTTAAAAATATATAAGATTATATTCATACTTATATATTTACTTTTTACACTTACACTACCGTCGGAAATTGTGCGCACGACTCGCGTGAGCGCTATTAAAAATCACTGCTGACTTCTAACCACGATATTTCGGCAAAAAAAAGAGATAGGGCATTTTTCAAAAAACAGTTGGAAAGCTCATGAAATTCCACGTCTATTGAGGCCCAACAAATATTATTTTGACCTTCTGAACATAGTACAGCACTTGAGAAGTTCAAAAAAAAAATCAAGATTTTCTCAATTTTTCTACCTCAAATTCAACTTCTTGCACGACCTAGGAAAATTTTTTCATAAATCTGAAAATTATACGACATCGAGCCTGAGATCTTATCCTTAATTTAAGCCAAGAAAATTAAAAAAATCTTGATGGGTGCCCGAGATATGTTTAAAAATGTTCAATCGTATCTGATATCAATTTTAATCGACGATCACGGTTCTCGGCCGGTCTGCTGCTCGTTTCCTTCGTTGAGGCAGAACCGAATAGGCCACGCACTAAGGTGGCGCCTCTTATACTTTTAGTTCTCTTCATTGGTAATTTTTATTTCCAATTATGGTGAATGTAAAAAATATATTTATTGTTATTTGTGATTGTTGACAATCATTTGAATCTAATATTATCTCCATATTAAAGAATAGGACAATGTCCACTTAGGCGCCACCTCTGTGCGTGGCCTATTCGGTCCTGCCTCAACGAAGGAGGCGAGTAGAAGACCAGCCGAGAACCGTGATCGTCGATTAAAATTAATATCAG
Organism: Andricus quercusramuli; assembly: GCA_932178445.1. Taxonomy (NCBI): domain Eukaryota; kingdom Metazoa; phylum Arthropoda; class Insecta; order Hymenoptera; family Cynipidae; genus Andricus; species Andricus quercusramuli. The sequence goes on from CAKNXH010000600.1 coordinate 268,836, forward strand.
ATACGATTGAACATTTTTAATCATATCTCGGGAACCCATGAAGATTTCTAAAGTTTTCTCGGCATAAATTGAAGACAAGATTTAAGGCTTCATGTCGTATAATTTTCAGGGTTTTGAAAAAATTTTCCTGGGTCGTGCAAAAAGTTGAATTTGAGGTAGAAAATTTGAGAAAATCTTGAATTTTTTTTTGAACTTCTCAAGTGCTGTACTATTTTCAGAAGGTCAGAAAAATATTTGTTGGGCATTAATAGACGTGGGATTTCATGAGCTTTCCAACTGTTTTTTGAAAAATGCCCCATCTCTTTTTTTCGCCGAAATATCGTGGTTCGAAGTCAGCAGTGATTTTTAATAGCGCTCACGCGAGTCGTGCGCACAATTTCTGACGGTAGTGTATATATTCATTTAGATATTTACTTTTTTAAATTATATGAAAGCACAGAAAACCTGTATGGCTTACTTATTCAACTGCACCAATTATGAGTTTTTGAATTTTTTCAAATCGAATTTCCATGTATGTCGCCCGGAAATTTGTGCGAATCAAGACAGAAGAACCGATTAATTTTGTAGAAAGAAATATTTAAATAGAATTTAGCACGTATTTCCCATGAGAAAAACAAAACTTTTTTGTGAATTGTATTCAGAATCGTCAATATTAGCTGAATCGAGTTTACTTCTGAATAATTTTAAATCCTTAAAACTCATATTTTCATATTGAAAAATCAAACTCAAATCTTATTTAGATGAAAATCTAACTGCTTTTCAAAATTTGATGCATTTATTAATACATCTGTTTTAGTAGAAATGTTGTCTTTCTTGGATAAAAATGCAACTGTTTGCTTGAAAATTAATTTTCTTCAGCTTTATGATTCAAGAATTTTGTCTGAATTTCAGTTCAAACATTTTTTCATGAAATTATTTTGTTGAAGTTTCATATTTTTAATGAAAAATTCATCTCTTTGGATAAATAATTGAAAATTGATCTTTTTTAATTGGAACTTCAACTGCGTGGATTAAAGTTGAATTGCTTTGTTGAAAAGTTTTTTTTTGAAGAAGGTTCATCTTTTCAGTTCAAAATTTAACTATTTTGTTGAACATTAATTCTTTTGCTCAGAATCTATATTTTTTTGTTGAAAATTCAATTTTCGTACAGAGAATCCGTCTCTTGGCTTGAAGTTTCAACAATTTGAATGAACTTTTTTTTCGTTCGTGACTGAAAAATCTTTCTTTGTTAGAAATTTGACTTTCTGGTACGAAAATGATTTTTTCCTCTATGAAATTCTATCTATTTTGGTTTAAATATCGACTAGTACATTATTTTGTTGACAATTCATCTTTGTAGGTCGACAGTTTAATTATTAAGTTTGAAATTCAATTATTCTATTAAAAATTTTAATATTTTGTTTGAAATTCAAGCATTTTGTTGAATAATCATTTTTAGTAGTTGAAAAATGACTCTTTTTTTCTTGTTCATAATTAATAATTTCAAGAATTTTAAATTTTTATCTGATAATATTTTCAAACTTAACATTTCTCTCCAAAATTAGATTCATATTTGTAAAAAAATTTGCCAGCCTGGAAAAAATTCTAAATCTAATCCTAAATTTGGTCGATCCTTTGAAGGGGATATCATTAATTGAAAATTTTTATAAATTTAAATAGAAATTTGTTTCAACAAATCGCACTTTGACATCCATTTTAAACTTGATTGAGAAAAACAATGTATTTGCTCAATCTTACATAATCGTAGTCTTAACATAAAATATGAAAATAAACAAATTTATCACAATTCAAAAGGTTGTCGAATATTTTATAAAAATAGTAAAATTTTATACCGATGATGAAAATAACCATTGTCGTGATTGGATACAAAAATTTTGTTGAAGATATTAGAATAAATGAGATAATAAAAAGTCAGAAGCCTTTTTCAAAAAAGTGCCTGAATTCTAAAACAAGAAATGAATTATTAATCCCTAATTGATCTTAACATTGATCATAAAGTATGATTATCGAAAAGGGATCAAAGTAATTTTCAAAATTTCCGCTGATATGAGAAATTTATAAGCAAAGTGAAAAAAATTTATATTTTTTTTCACTTTCGAACAATAACTTGTAAAGACCTAATGTAGGTGAAGGTTAATACTTCTCCACCGTATTTGCCGTAAATTTAACAATGATCCAGAATATTGTTCTTGAAATTCTGAATATTGAAATATACAAAATATTTATTTAATGGCTCAGCAAAGTAAAAAATTGCTCAATAATTTATATTGCTGAAAGAGATAGGAACAAGTATATATACACTGAAACGTTTTTACGCATAGTCATTAGTTACACCCAGCTTAATGATTTTTTCTGAACTTATTGAATACGATTCATTTCGTAAGTATGATAGTATATCTATAATAAAAAGCGCTTTTGTGATTTTACTTTATTTATTTTCCATTTGAAATTATTTAAATCGAGACAACAATCTTGCTACCAGCGGACAGTGCTCTTTAAAATTAACACCCAGCGAAAACTTATGTTTGAATTTGAGAAACTGCTTCTTTAACTTTTTTTTTGTTCAAAGCAAAAGTACCTTTTTCAAATAATCTCGGGCAATTTCTGAATTAGAATTTAAAACTTATATTTCGATAATATTTACCTAATTTTTCTGTTTTCTCTATTTGAAAGCAAGTATTACTGATTTAAAATAAGGCTGGAAGTTTGTATTACAATATGCAAATCCAAAGTTAGACATGAGCGAATTTTCTTGGTATAATAGGATGAGACTAATAAATAGAAAAATTATTTGCAAAAAGTGAAGAATTAAGAGAAATGTTCACAGAAATCTTTAAAAAATCCAAATTTTTTGAAGTCTGTTGAAAAATTCTTAATCATTTAAATATCTTTCGAAATGATCAGAATTTGTCATAATATAGTTTTGAAACCTTTAATTTTTTACAATTTTCGAAATCTTTTGAAACGTTTAAAAATCCTCAAAATATCTAGGTATCAAATAGTGTGTTTAAATCAAATTGTGATGGAAGTAGAAAATAAACTTTTCTTGAGATTCCTGAGAAAAATAACAATGATTTTTATTTCTAAATTAATTTTTTTTTATTAATCTCCTTTCTCTATCAGAGAAAAATGTGAATTTTTATTTTTCATAAAAATAAATACAATCATAGGAAAGTTTTTTTAGTGTCTCGATACATATTAGTATCCGTTAAAGGTTCAAAATTTCGTTTTTAAATATTGAATCTATATTTTAGTTTTAATTTTTGGAAATCTACTTGAACTTTGAGTTATTTCTTTGAAACTTCCAAGTCTTTCACCAATGATTCAAATATTTTCTCAAATCGGTATCGAAGGATTGTCAATTAATACACCAAATTATAGTACGAAAATAAAATCTTCATTTTGTAAATAATTATTCATATACTCATTATAAGTAATATTTTTAGAAAAATGATGTTTCATGTTGATCTAAAATACTCATTTCTCCATCCACTTAAAAAACGAATGATTCACATTTTTTTAATCTTTATATTATTTTTTTCTTATAGAAACATTTTTTTTTACAGTCTACAAAAGTCGACTTTGGCTGAAAATCTTACTCTGAATTTGAATTTTGTACTAAAGATTGGAAGAAGAACCCAAATTCACGATGAATTTCATCATTCCAACGAGATTCGGACTTTTCTGGATCTATGTCGTTATGGCACTTGTAATCTTTCAACAAGTAGAATTCGTCTATAACAAAAGCCCAAAGGACCCCATACCAATATGTGGTGATGGAGCGCTTGTTAAATTTCTAAAAGCCCTGTGCAAAAAAAAAGGCGTGAAGGACGATTATGGAGAAATGCTTGAATTCGATATAGATAATTGCTGCAATCCTGGTTGCACAGTAAACTATTTGAGAAGTTACTGCAAGTAAGTGCGATCCCTCAATTCTTTTCTACACACATAAAAAAGTGACGGCAAGAAACATTATAGGTAACACATGAAGCGGGGTAACATTCAACTGGGAAAAAATATGCCAGTAGTCACAGTCAGTTTACCCCAGCCATAGTTACCCAGCTAGCTGTTACCCCATTTCACCTATTATATGCCACGTTGCCCACAGAAGTTTTGGACAAAACAAGTCAACATTTTTCTCATTCCATAAAAATTATTTCTCCCTGAACAAATTTATGATTGGAATACGAAACTAAAATGATGCTGTGATAGTTATTTTTTTTCGATTGAATCATTCAATTTTTTCTAACCAAGAGAAAAATACATTCGAAGAAAATGTGCCAATTTTTTGTTTTTGAAAAAGGGAATCGACTAATTCTTCGTCACAGCTTTCTGAAAACATGAACTAATATAATTAATATTTGTATAAATACATGTAAAATATGTTCTTTTTTACAGAGGCCAAGATTAGAAACGGCTTAATGATTATGGAACGGCTGGAGTGTAATGGTTTTATAATTCTCTGAAGATTATATTTATATGTAATTAGCGCAATGCTTAATTTAACATTATAGAAACATATTAACGTTTTTCAACTGTATAAAAGCACATAAAACCTGTATAATGTACGTATTCAACTGCACTAATAATAAAAGCATTCCGAATATAATAAATAATTTCTTTTTGATTGAAGAATTTAATTGCAGAATTTATTTATGAACGAATCATGAAAATTGTTCTATTTTTTCTACTTCCAAGCAATGACTTGCAAATACCGTATGTAAGTGGAGGTAAACATATTTTTCCCACGTGTTTACAATAAACTTGACAATGATCCACAATATTGAAGTTCTGAATCTTAAAATGAACCGAATTCTTTTTTTCTTCGCAAACTAGAGAAATTGCTCAATAATTTATATGGCCGAATGAAATACCGAGTTGTATATGTACACTGGAACATTTTTACGTGTATTCATTAGTTATACCGATCATAGCGATTTTCCTTAACCTATAAAATAGGTTAATTTTATCAATTATAATGATATATCTGTATCATGAAGCAAAATTTATGTTTAAATTCAAGAAATTAATTTTTAAACTTTCTTCCTTTTATCAGAGAAAAAGTAACTTTTTAAAAATATCTGAAAAAAGTTATGTATTCCAAACACAAAATCAACATTGGTGAAAAAATGTGTATTTCATTATATCTATTATCGGAAATATTAGAAAGGAAGGCAAGAACAATATTTTTCATAGTGGGTGAAAATTCAGTTGTTGAATAATAGTGAATATTTTTCAAAATTCTAAATCCTTGTAATAAAAGGACCAAATAATATCCATGAAAAACACTAACATATCGTAACAGAATTGAAAATCTTCATTGAAAGTTAATGATTTTTTATCTTAACCACAGAGAAGTATTACAGAATTCAAATTTTTCTCAATTGACATAACGTTTATGATCACTTTTTCAATTTTTCAATTAAAAACACAATGAATTATGAGCAGTAGAACTTTGAAACTTATTGACGTAGTTTATAAAAAATTTCTTGAATGCATTTTTTTGATTAACAAGAAAAATGAATTAATTTTTTTCTCTGAAATTCCTCCTTTTTTCCTGAAATTTTTAGAAATAATAGGTACTGAATAGTCCAGAAAATAGTCTACTCACCATATATTTCCCATTTGTTATTTGTTGGTTCCCGAACCCTTGCCCTATTTAAAATTATTAACATTTCAAACAATTTTCGTTTCAGTTTATGAAATTGTTTTTTTCCATTACATCAAAACCGATAAGAAAAACTTAAAAATACTAAAAAAATTTTCCTGAAAAAAATGCCAAATGGAAAATTCGATGTAGACTATATGATTTTCTATTATATCTGAAAATTTCAGGAAGAAAGTAGGGTTTTTGAAAACTTTTTTTAACTGGTACGAAAAGGTGGAATAACATCACCATTTTTTATGTTTTCTAATTATTCATGTGTTTTTAAAAGAGTTCGAAAACTGGGTAAAACAGGATCAAAAACAACTTCTTATCTCAAAAATGGCTTGAAAATTCAACTATTTGGTTCTCAGTGAAACTGTGGGCGTCAAAATAAGTTTTTCGTTGTTATAATATCGTTTTCCGGGTTGAGAATCAATATTTTTTTGTTTCATTTCTTCTCTTAACTTTTACAGTATTCTTTTCCTTCCATTAGCTCTCTTAGCTCCTCTGTTTTCCCTCTCCGCTTCATTCCTTATCTTTTTATTTTTTTTATATCATTATAACCTGCACATGTAGGTGTTATTATCTGGTTTTATTAGTTTCAAATTATCTTACCTAGACAATGTTATTCAGCACTGAAAAAATTATTTTTGTATTTATTTCAAAAACACAACTCTTTTAAAATATAGCTTCTAATTTTTCGTAATATCTAAATGAGATATGATTCATTAGCCGATCATTATGTCTTCAAACTTTATTGTCTTTCTTATCAATTGTGTAAAAGAATATTCAAGTGAGAATATTCATGAAATTTTGAAAGGTGGTCATATATTTTAAAAGAATGAAGTGGAATTCTTTCAAAAACGTATCAGAAGAAAGACTATACTGAATCATTATCAATACTAATCATAATCATAATCAATACCCAGAAGGCCAACTTGCATTAGCTCAGACTTATTTAACAATAAATTTGATCAATTTTTTCACGATTTTCATAAATATTGTTATCCATATTCTAGACCTCTCAAAGTTAGAGCTAATTTTTGATAGGTCGCCCGGGTTTTTGTCCAAAACTATCCTTCGGTATTGTAATTAGAATTCATGTTTTCACAAATGGTAATGAAATTCAGCGATTACATTCCAAATAAGAAAATTATTTGTGTTCCGTGCACTCGAAAAAGGTTGAAAAGGACATAAAATTTGATAGAATGACAAATCATGACACAGATCTTGTTCATTATAAACACATCCCTACTACCTGTGAGCGAGGCTTGGTACTATAAAAAGCAATGAGAATTGGCTGGAAATTCTACTGTGGATTTTAATTTTATACTGAAGATTTAGAACAGAACATAAATTCAGGATAAAACCAATTATTTCAATAAGGTTTGGCTCTTTTTGGTCTTTTTTCCTGATGACCCTTGTAATTTTTTAGTACGTAGAATTCTTCTACAACAAACCAGATCCTAATCCACCTGAAAAGGCAAAAAATTATCAAAATAAAGAAAATAAAAAAAAAGAACTGCAATATCCAATTTTTAGTAAAGTTGTTGCTACTTCGTATACCAGTTGGACCAAGAATAATCCTTAAATTGGAAATTGCTGCACAAAACGTTGCACAAAAACAGATCTACAAACATTCTGTAATTAAATTAAGTGTAACCCTTTCAATTGGTTTTTACAGTTTTGTACAAAACGCGTCGAATTTTTTTTTCCTCATCAATATTATGTTTCTTCAAAAAAGTTATTATGACAATACAAACTAAAACAGATTTTTGACGTAATAGTTATTATTTTTTATTTATTATTTTTTCCTGAATTGCCCTAGTGCCACTGGTGCCAATAGTGTTGCTATATTTTTCCAACGTATTTTGGCCTGCTTAACTTCAGAATCACATTGACAAATTTTTTGTTATCAATTTCTTTTCGAAATATAAATTGACAGACAAAAATTTGATGATAGCTTTACTCTTTGAACCATATCTTAAGATAGATATGAACAGTCTGGTTGCAAATGGTATATAGGGGAAGATCATCGCTTCTGCAACGAATATCAGTGCCAAAATGCATTGGAAAAATGAAGCTTCACTAAAAGTACAAAAAAATTTTCAATTTTGTATACTAGCGTTACCAATCAATTAACAATATAAATCAAATTATAAATTATTATTATTATACCACTGATCAAGAAAGGAGTGCTAACGATGTTGCACTTATCGTTTTTGAATGCATGCACCGATTTTGGAAAATTTTACTTTAAAGTTTTTCTAATAAAATTGCATTTTATAAGAAATGTGCAAATGTTTTGATTTTAAAAAAGGGGTATGCTTTAAGAATGTCCTGTTATCCGTAATCGTTGTTTTACATTGAAATTTAAAAGTAGTCATTCAAGCTATACCTAATGTGGTTTACAATTGTCGATTTTATCATCACTTTTCCCAAAGTGTGGAAAGCGTGAAGTTTCATCTAATTTTCAAAAACTGATTTTTGGAACCCTTTCCTGAACAGAAACATTCCTAAAAACTATCCGGGACTTCAGAAATACTGCAGATGGAGCTACTCAGATGTTGAAGAAAGAATTTAATTTCTTATATTTCATCATGCAATATATTAAAGTATTCAGGAAAAAAGTGTGAATCTGCCTTTATATGAGAATATCATTTTGTATTGAAGTTATGTTTTTATCAAAGTGTGAAGTAATCTTCGGATTTCAAAAGGCTATATTTTTGTTCTGTATATTGTTATTCAAATTTCCATAAACCATTCGTATTTTTCTGATTATGGTAGAATGTGAATTTGATAACAAACTGAAAATGATAAAATTCAAAAAAGTTGACCGTTAACATTCTTATACATATTTTTCTCAGAATCTTGCTCAATAAAAATTATTATGTTCACTGTTGCGCATACAGGTAACATTATCTATTTTTATGACTTTCGAGTGTTCTAACCTGAGCAATAATATTTAGCATTAGTGAATAATCTTATTTTTCTAATCATTAGAAAAACACATCATTTTTTAATATAGCTTCTAATTTTTCGAAACCTCCAAATGAGATATGATTCATTAACCTAACCATTAGATCTGTAGATGAATCATTATCAATACCTTCCTGTGCAAACTACCCTGAACGAAAATAGGATTTATCTTTCTGTGAAATTGATTTAGAAGTCAGCATTCATAGTTAAATAAAAAATCTTTTTTTTCTGCATTGAAAATGTCACCGTTAATATGTTTACAGCGATTTTACATATCAGAAAAAAAGATTATATATGAACAACATGTGCGAATCTGACAGTTTTAAATCAAGTACGATCAAAAATATTATTTCAAATGAGTAAAATGATTTTGTCAATAAAAAATTGAAAGGTTTTTCAAATTCGAACTGCGTTTGAAAAGAAACGTTTTGCCTTAATCTCACATAATCTTATTTTTTACATAGAATATGAAAATGAACAAATTATCACAATACAAGAGGATGTCAAATATTTTATAAGAATTGTAAAATACCAGAAGGAAAATATATTTTCATTGCAATTTGATAGAATTCATAATAATTAAATAAAGGAATTTCTTCTACGATATTTTAAATGACAATTTTTTTTATTGACTTTGTTTTTCACATTTTTCAAAATCTATAAATATTTTTAATGTGAGATCCACGAGAAGAAAAGCATTTTTTATATTCCTATTGAGATTTCTGCAAACAACAATTTTATGTACTTTTTTATTCCGCTTATGCGATGTCATAAATTTATTGTTAAAGCTCCATGTAAGGACATTTGGAGAATGTTACTGATAAGAAGCTTCTGTTTTATGCTTTGTATTGAGAATGCGAAACTTCAGATTTTTTCACTTAAGTACAATAATAAAATTTATTCAGAATAATTTCAGTTACGATAAATAAATTGGATTTGTTTAGCTGGAAAGCACAATAATTATCCATGTAACCCAAAATTTAATCACTGAAATGAGATATTTTATTTTTAAAATGACACTGTTTAATCAATTTTCAAATAGATTTGTATAAAATAAGAATTTACTCGTTTAATCTTACTAACAATTTATAAAAGTAAACATATTTATGGCATTCGAGGGTGTCAAATATTTCGTAACAACTGTTGTCGTAATTGAATACAGAAACTGAAACAAATAAAATTTTTTTTTAACAAAACAGTTCAATCCTCAAACAAATATAGATGAATTCATAATGAAGAAAAACGAATTTTCGACTCAACTAGATGTATTTGCCAACAAATAGTTCAATTTGAAAGAAAAGAAATTATACTGAAATATTAATGTTCTAAAAGAACAGACGAAAATTTAACAATATGCATAAATTTTCTACCAAATAGATAATTTTTTATAAAAACATTCAATTTTTAACAAAACATATGATTCTCTCATAAAAAAGTTTATTTTCAACAAACACGTTCGAATTTTTTCCAGGCTGTTAGAATCTAAAAAAAAAAGATGGATTTTCAACAAAAAAGTTGAAGCCTCAGACAAAACAGGTGGATTACCAACCTAACATTTGCATTTTCAATCAAAAAGGATGAATTATTCATTAAATATAGAATGGATGCATTGTTAGTTGAAAAAGTTATTTCTTAACAAAATAAGAAGTGTTGATAAAATAATTATATTTTTCACCAGACACATAAAATTTCAACTAAAATGATGAATTTAAAAAAATTGAATTTTCATTACAAGAATTCAGTATTCAACCTGAAAGATGATTTTTCATTCGAATTCATTCAAATTTCTCAACAAAACAGATTAATTTTATGAAAAAAAAATATTGAAATTTAAAAAAATGAGTCTAAAACAAGAAAAATTAACAAAGTGGTTCAGCTTTCGACAGAGTAGTTGAATTTTTGACCAGAAAAGATTATTTTGAAACAATATCGTTAAAACTGTCAAGAAAATAATCACATTTTCAACTAAGTAGTAGAATTTGTGAATGAACAAAAAGATTTCCATACCAAAATATATAATGGACATTTATCAAAGAATAGTTGGTTCTTATTATTGATTTCTATTAATTAGGTTTTTATTTAAGCGAAAAAAACACAGGAAAGGGGAAAACCCCTTCTTCCTTTTTTTCTATAAACTTCCGCATTTCTTTTTTTTTTTAGAACAGGAAAAATAGAAGAATTCTTCGCAAGTATGTAGGGCAATTGAAATATTTCGAATCAGAAAGCCTTTTTAATTTTGGTATCAACCTCAAACTTTTTAATGAAAAAAGCTGGTTTGTAAAAAACAAGTTCTAAATTCTTCAGATGACCATAATTCCACACTCTTGAACACAATGTATCAGGAATATAGGTCAACGGATTAATATCAAATAAAGGAATCTTTACCGTTGTTTTACTAATTTTTTATTATTTCAATGAAAAAAGTTTGACTATAAACTGCCCAGCCTTTTTGAAAATATCATTATATAGTCTGCAACGATCTTCAAGTTATTGTGTTTATAAAAAAGTGTGACATCTACAAACATACACTAAAAATTTCACGAGGATCACTAATCTTCTTTGAAATCTAATGAATGTTCACTGCAAGCATTGACTTCCGTTGCAAATACAAACATTGTCTAGAATTGATGATAAGTTGTGAATCATAGTTAAAAAATATATTTTTTTTTTTATCAAAAATACCAATTTTTAAAGAAGAATACTAGGCCAAATCGATTTCTAATCAGGCAGGTTCTACACTTGAAGTGCCAGAATCTCTCGGGGACAAAATATGTTGTTATTCAGAGGATATTAAGCAAGACGTATTTTTATTCTGATTCGTGAAAAAAAAATTGTGACAAAATTATGCGTATTCGAATTTCTGGCTTTGTTTTTCAAAAAAACCCCATTTTTTCAAACTTGTATAACTTTTGAACTTCTTCTGAAAATATTAAAAGTAGATTTTCTCTAATAACCCAAACTTATATTTTCCACCAATTTCTTGTTGGATTCGTACTATCATAAGGAAAATACCTTGTGAGTCTCATGCAGCTAAATCACTTTTGTGGCCAGGAGAATTTTTTTTCATAAAATCGAATTTTCGCAATTTTCTTGCAAACAACAGATACCATGATAGTCTAAGTTAGGGTGAGTGTTTCTATGCAAATTTCAATTCACAGTAATGAGTAAACCTCGAAAAATAAATTTGAATGCCAAACGACAAGTTTGTCCTGATTTTGAACCTATTTACGGAAAGGAATTTATCATATACATTTGGTGTGCCCTCAAAATTTGCAGTAGAAGATGATAATAATAACGCAGGTAACGAAAATGATGATCCTAACTTATTAGAGTATACGCAAAATGATTGGTATGATACAGATTTATCGTTAGAAATTAGTGAAATAAACAAAGAAATTGGTTGGCTTCATCTAAAGGTCTCATCTTTTCGCACAGAATTAGGTGTACCAGGAAGCTAAAGAAAGGTGTATGCTAATAGAAGGCAGAAACAACTTTTAAATGCGTTTTCTAAAGCAACAAGTTTTTTTGTTTGTTTTTTGTTTGTTCAATCAATTTATAAAGAACTCTGGATTCGATTTTGGGAATTGTAGAACAAAATTTAAAAAGATTCGCCTGCTAACGCTATTACCTAATGATCTTTCAAAAAATGATATCCTTTTGAAATTTTCAGTTACAAAGTATACGGTGAATGAAACACGGAAACTAAGAAGGGACCAAGCCATTTATTCATTTGATATTTATTATTTATTTGTCATCCTATTCCTGACAATGATCTCAAGTTGGCGCAATAATAATATTCAAATGATGACTTGGATTGTATTAGGCAAAGTTCCAATAAGAATGAGATCATCAATATTTCTAAAAATGGGAAAACATTGAAGAAGGTGAAACGCTTCTTGACGCGAAGCAATAATAAGATGTACAGAATTTTTGCAACAAAAAAAATTCACCGGCAATAATTGGAAGATCTTCATTTTATTCCCTGCGTCCAAAATTGGTCAGAAAAATGAATCCTTCGAAAATGCAATTTATGTCCAGGTGCTAAGGGTTTAACAAATCAGAAACTGAAAATCTTAGCAGAGGTAGCTTGTGAAGAAGTCACTTTTGCTCTATGAAGCGAAGACTATTCAAAAAAATGCTCATCTTCTGATACATTTCTAGAAGAACTAAGAGATAAGAGCAGAGAAAACCAATCTCGATAAATACGTGAAAGACATTCGAAGGGAGGAAATAATCAGAGTGAAAGAAGAAGGAAAAGGCAATACAAGAAACATCCTTCTACAGTCTACACGGTGATTTTTCAGAGAATCGAAAAAGAGTTTTGGAAAATGAAATTCGCAGTTCTTACTGGAGACGTTCTCAGCTCTCAATATTTACAGCAGTTTATTATCGCGGTCACAAAATACATAGTTTTTTTAGACGATGGTTTCAGATGTTGACCACGTTTTTGAATCAAATAAGCAGGTCTCCAGTTTTGTTGGTCTACTGGTCCAGAGTTTTTTTTTACATGACGATACAAAACATGATTCTGCGTATGCTATTTGAGTAACGAATAGTATTATCGAAAATTTGGAAGAAGATTCTCAGGCGAAATCCATCCAGCAAATTACCATTATCCCAGAAGGATCACCTGCTCACTTTAAAACCCGCTTTCAATTTCACGAGTTATCAGAATCATCAGGTTATAAGAAATAGGTTTTCTCTGCAGCGGGACACGGAAAAGGAGCTTGTGATGAAATCAGAATAATTTCAAGATATTTTGCCTCTGATTACAATCCAGAACATTCACATTCGGAAGCCATCACCCATGATAAATTTCCCGTGGCTGAAGTGTTAAAATACCTTCCTGCTGTTAAACTAATTTTACTTTCAAAACAAGATTTAAAAATTTTGGACAATTGAGATCGCGAGAGTGGAAGAAAGTGCCGCTTATTTCGGGAATACAAAAATGTCACATGTGGAAGATGAATATTGTTAAAGGTGATATCAAAACTGCTTATATGGCCAAAACAGCTAACCAAGATTAGGCTCCTGAATTATCTAGAATAGCCAATGATCCTTTTTCGAATTCTGTATACTCTAATGAAGAACATAAAAAACTGGTTGAAGAATTGTGAATATTTTTTGAAATATAATAATTTTTTATTCAAATTTCATTTCAAATAGAAAACAAATTCATGTAGTAAAGAGCTGATCAGGGTTTCAACAATAAGAATAGCGAGATTTTCGACAGAGATATCGTTACGCAACCTTATTTGGTAGAAATTTTGTGTACTCATTTATTTTTTTACTGACTCAGTTTTTTATTTGAGAACACACAGATAATCATTTTAGGACAAAAACCTTCTGTTTTCAGAGGAATTTAGACAAGAATCTCATTGATTAAACAAAATAACTTTTTCGGCAAAGTTATGAGTATTTCAACTTTCCGTGGAGTTTGTAGAAAATTTGTTCTGTTTGACTTTTTCTTTTCGATTCTGATAGATCTTTTCACTCACTTTCAAAATTGATCGGAAAATTGAAAGGAAAATGCAATTCACGAAACAAATCCAAAGAAACTGTCGCTGTTTCGCCCTTTAAATGTTCCTAATAATTTTTTGTCCGGTTTCCAAACTGAACGAAAAGATCTATCAGAGTGAAGAAGAAAAAATTGAAATATCAATATTGGTTCAGACATGCATTCCTTGAACATAAATTCAGTTATTTGATGTTTGAACTCAAAAATATTTTTGTTCCAAATAAAATCAAGTAGAATTCATTCAATTGATGATGAATTTTCAAAATAATAGTTGAATCCCTAATCATATTAATCTTCAACCAAAGAGTTGCATTTTTCCCCCAAAAAGATAGAATTGCTAACAAAAGAGATGAAAGTTCAAACATCTATTAAATTTAATTAAACTGTTCCTGAGAATTCTTTTTTGACAATCTTCGTAATCTTTTGAAAGTTTCAAAAATATTTTGAAACATTCTTTCTATATTAATTTTTCAAATCAAAAAGTCATGCAAAATTTTCCCGAAGATCTTAAGAAAATTTTCTCTTTGTATCTTGTTACTATTCAAAATCCTCTAATAGTTAAAAATTTTATTTCTAAATCTTCAAAAATCGTCATTTTGTTTTTAGTTCCTCAACATTTTCTTGAATTTCAAATAATTTTTTTTTATTTCTTTATATTTTATGAATGATTAGAACTCTTTCTAAAGTAGGTATTGTAAGATTTTCACTAAATAAAAACATTTATAATTAAGAGTATACTTCTTCATCTCGGAAATAATTGTTTTTATACTTATTGTAATTGATATTATTATACATTCTTCTACTCAATTCAAAATCTAATAATTCCAAAATTTTCTTTTCCTATAGAAGAATTATTTATTTTTTGCACAGTTTGGAAGAGTTGACTTTGGCAGAAAAGTTGATAAAATGACCAGTCGTGATACAGTACTTATTCATTATCGACACTTTTATTTCTTAGGACTACCTACGAGCGAGGCTAGGCTATAAAAAGCGAAACGAATTGGCTAGAAATCCTACTCTGCATTTGAATTTTATACCAAAGATTTGAAGAAGAACATAAATTCAGGATGAAATTAATTATCCCATCAACATTTGGCTTTTTTTGGACAAGTATCTTTATGATGCTCGTAATCTTTCAACTCGTAGAATTTGTCTACAATGAACCATATGTACCTAAGAAATTATGCGGCACAGAATTTGATAATCATCTCAAAAAACTCTGCAATAACAAGTACAATTCACAAGGACTGGAATTCGAAAGAGAAGATTGCTGCAAAGCAATTTGCTCAGATTCCTATATGCAAGACTTCTGCAATAATTAAGGTGAGTACGAACCTTAAACTATTTTCTACACACAGAAAAAAAGTGACGGTAAAAAACATTACAGGCAATGGGTGAAACGGGGTAACATCCAACTGGGTAACTGAAGCTGGGGTAAACTCATTAGAGACTTCAACTTGATGCCTCTAGCGAATTTCGGTCAAGGAATCGTTAAATCGCGACGGTGAGTGTACCCCAACCGCAGTTACCTAGCCAGAAGTTACCCCGTTTCACCCATTACCTTCAACGTTCCTTACTGCAGTTTTGGACAGAATGCGTCGATATTTTTTTCATTTCATACATATGATTGTCCCTTGATCTTGATCGTAATAAGAGACTTCACATTCTTACCGCTATTCCCCTATTTTCCCCTTTTTTAAATATTGACTCTTCTCCTATTCCTATTGAATCTAATATATTACTTACATTTATTTTATCTCCAAAAATTAATTCCCCTATTTTCGTGAAACATATCCTTACTTACCCTCTCTTAAGATCATTTTGGGCTGCGAAGTCTCTGATAATTATTACTTTCTGTTAATTTTTTTATGAGTAAGTGGTAGTTTCATTTTCTCTTTTTCAAAAAAGTAGAACAACCAAATTTTCATCTCATTTTTGAATGCGTACACCGATTTTTGAATGTTCATATCAAATTTCGTAAGGCGATTCATTTTTAGTGAGTTAGTCTATAATTATGGTGCAAAATTTTCGAAAAATTTGACCTTTGAGTTTTCGTTTAACAAATGACATTTAAGAGAAATCTATAAAATTACGTTTTTTTAATAACCCTGAGTTTCCATCACACCTTTTTCAACAAATAAGAAAATTAGTAAATATGTGTAATAACGATTGTGAAATACATTATTTTTTGCAGGGAACAGAATTTTTATCCTAAAGATGACACCCGTATGGCTATGGAATTCTCTGAACATTATATTTAACCCCAATAAGCACAATGTTTAATTCAACGTTTAAGAAACATATGTACGTTTCGAAATTGTATAAAAGTAGATAAAACCTCTTAATTTTCAACAAGCAATAATAACAATGTAAAAATGTCAAATAAATTGATTTATTACGTCTGAGTGTGATTGTAGAAAGGTGAACGCTTTAGATCCCAGTCATTTCGCACAATTCCTTCTATTATTAAATTTTTTCAATATCTCAGCAAACAACATAGATCACAGCATAGTTTAGTAGCGTTTAAGAATTTGAAAAGATTTTTTTCATAGTAGAGGATTTCAAAAATAACTTCCAAGTCTGACCCACGGGTTTCTGGGAATTTTTAAAAATTTTAACTGTCTAATAGTAGGTAAATTCAACACAATTCAACATGCGGCTTATCGCGACTATTGGGCTTTTCATTCCAACGCGGATTTGCTACTTACTACTAAATGGTAATTATTTTTTCTTATATTTTTCAAATTCTATAAATATTTTTGATTTTAGATCAACGAAAAGAAAAACGTTTTCAATATCCCTTTACGTTATCCTCAATGTAACATAAACTCACTACAGCAAAAGCGTTACCTTTTTTTTTTTTGTGAAATTTGTATCTCTGCTTAGAATGAACAACTTTTGTTTGCTCAGTTTTTTCGTAGCTTGTGTCGTTTGTACTCGAAATATAAATTCTTTGTTTTCAATTTGAGTTGAAATTGTCAATTTTATAATTACTTTTCCTAAAGTGTGGGGAGCGTGAAGTTTTCTTTGATTTCCGAAAACTGATTTTTGAATCCCTTTGCTGGCCAGAAATATTCCTAGAAACTATCATGGACTTCAAAACTACCGCAGATGGAGAGGTGCTCAGAAATTGAACAAATAATTCTTTCTTTTAATATTTCATCATACAATATAAAAAAGTATTCAGGCCAAAATTGTGAAGCTGCCTTTCTATGAGAATATAATTTTTTATTTAAGTTATGTTTTTGTCAAAGTGTGAAGTAATCTTTTGATTTCGAAAGGCTATATTTTTTGTTCTGTATATTGTCATTTAGATTTTCATCAACCATACAGGTAACATTATCTATTTTTATGACTTTCGAATTTTCTATCTCAAGCAATATTATCTAGCTTTAGTAAATAAACTTATTTTTACAGTTATTAGAAAAACACACCATTTTTTAATATAGCCCCTAATTTTTCGTAACCTCCAAATGAAAAACATTCTATACATTGATTTCTATCAAAATATTTGCAAATTGCAAGTTCATATACTTTTTTTTTATTTAGCCCATGGTTTGTCACGTATTTTTTTATTAACTCTAAAGGTGATGAAATTTGCAGAAGGTGATTTATAGAAAACTTCTGTTTCATATTCTGCATTGAAAATGTCACCGCCAATATGTTTACAACGATTTTATATGTCAGCGAAAGACAAATTTTTATATGTTAAACAATTGCCAATCTGAGAGTTCGAAATCAAACACGATGAAAAATATCATTTTAATTTAAAAAAATGATCTTATCAATAAAAAGTTAGAAGATTCTTCAAATTCAAGCAGCGTTTGGAAAAAAACGTTCTCGCCTAATCTCACATAATCTTAATCTTCACATAAAATATGAAAATAAACAAATTACCAAAATACAAGAGGATGTCGAACATTTTATAAGAATTGTAAAATATCAAGAAAAAAATATATTTTCAGAACGATTTGATAGAATTTATAATAATTAAACAAGGAAATTTCTTCCATGATATTTTCAATGAAAATCTTCTTATTTGATATTGTTTTAGCTGAGTACAATGGTAAGTGAGAAGCTCCTTAGATGGCTTCAACATTAATTTATAAATCAGTATTTTTTTGCTATGGTTCAAAATCTATAAATATTTTTAATGTAAGATCCACGTGAAGAAAAACATTTTTTATGTACTCATTGAAATTTCTGCGAACAGCAATTTTATGTACTTTTTCGTTTCGCTTATGCGATATCATAAATTTATTTTTCAAGCTGCATGTGAGGAAATTCGAAGAATGTTACTGATAAGAAGCTTCTGTTTTATACCTTGCATTGAGAATATGCCTTCCAGATATTTTCACTTAAGGACAATACAAAAAATGGCTTTGAAATGACTTTAGTTAGAATAAATTAATTGGATTCGTTTATCTAGAAAGCACGATAATTATACATGTAACCCTAAATGACATATCTTATTTAAAAAATCGCGCTTTTGAATAACTTTTCAACTTGATTTATTCTAAAAAATTTACTTGCCTAATCTTACCAATTGTGTACATATAAGTGAACATATTGTTCATGTTTCACCAAAAAAGACCAAATTTTAACAAAATGCGTCAATTTTAGAAAAGAATTTAATTTGAAAAACAAAAAGACCAATTACCTATAGAATAGTTGATTGTTGAAGCCAAGTAAAGAAAAAGAATTTTTGACAAAATAGATGAATGATCAACTAAGACATTTTAATTAACAACCAAGCAGTTCCATTTGGAGCATTTTTAACAAAATACATGACTTCTCAACCAAATAGCTGATTTTTCAGCTAGAAACGACGAATTTTCAACCAAAAATAATCAGTTTGAACCAGGAGTGAAATAGATTCAATTTTGGTTGGGAAAATTGCTTGTGTACAAAAAAGAACGAATTTCCAACAGAATAATCAAATTTTTCACCAAAGGGATGAATTTTCACTCAAATCATGAATCTTAAAAAAAGAATTTTCAATCAAAGAATTTAACATTGAAGCCAAAATATGATTCTGTAGCCAACAATTAATTATTCATTATTAATCATTATTAAAGAAAGTTTCTTTTGATAAACTAAGGAATCTTTCCTATTCCGGAATCAGTTTTGAATTATGAGAATAAAAAAAGTCTTACTATAAAATACCCATTTACAAAATATTTTGTTGTGCTAACAAAACGATTAACGAAATTTAGCGATCAGATTTTAAGTATAAGAATTGTTTATTTTTTGTAAACCCTGAAGAAGTTGACTTTGGCAGGAAAGTTTATAAAATCACCAGTCGTGACATAGTACTCATCCATTATCGACACATCCATACCTGTCTAATTTTTTGTTAAATTTGTGCTATCATAAGAAAAAGTACCTTGTAAGTTTAATGCGGCTAAATAACTTTGTGGCCAGGAGAATTTTTCGTCATAAAATCGAATTATCGCATTTTTCTTAAAAACAACAACAAATACGAAAGAGTGTTAAGAAAATACTTCACACAGTTAAAAACATGTTGCAAAAAGTTCTTTTACTCATTCATGATGTCTTGAACCATTTTCGAGAAAAAAAATAATAAATTCAATTTTCATAAACGAATAAATTCTCTTGACAACAAAAAGG
>CAKNXH010000601.1:9070-60300 GCA_932178445.1 Andricus quercusramuli
TATATATATATATATATATATGTACAGAAATTTAAATTTCGCGCCTTTATTTGAAGAAAGATAAATTACATTTATATAGAACTTTTTATTAGATATCAATAATTTAATGCAAAAAATGAACATTTCTAATTTAAATTTAGTACCACATTTATCCGGCATTTATTCATGAATTTCCGGCCTTTTCCCGTATTTTTCAAGGTACACAAGCAAATTTCCGGTCTTCCCAATTATCTGGGTCGCTGCACATCCTGCGAACTTTGTAAAAGCTGTAATTAGAATTCGGAATAAGGTCCCACTAAAGAATTAAATATGAAAGAAATCAGAAAGTAGGTATGAACTTTTTAAAAAAATTTTCACAAATCTAAATAAAGTACTAGAAAAATTTCTCTTTGATTCTTTAATATTGACAAAGTCTAAAATTAATGTCTAAAATGGTTTAAAAATATTCATGCTGTAGAGATATTTTTGTCGGAATGAAGGCCCAAAATTTAGACAGGGAATGCTAAACTGTGCTAGGTCAAATTAACCACTAAAAACATTAAATAACAGAAAAAAGCAACACTTGTAGAACTAGTACAACATTTTTTAATTCTGATGAAAATATCTCCATTTGTTTAATATGTACTTTTTAAAATCCTATAATTAACATAGAATTGAAAAAATTTGAAGTTTTAGTGTACGTCATTCTTGGAAATTTTAAAATATTTTCATACATTTAGGTATTATATTTTTTGGCTGAAAAATTTTAAAACTTAAATCTTTTACCTGAATAGGTTTTCAAAAGCAAGAAAGCATGATATTTGAAGAAAACTCAATTTCGTCAAAAAGTGGACTTAGCACCGAACATTTTTCAACACAAACGTTTTACACATACTTCTCCGCTCACTAATATCGTCAATTCACCTACACACACTTCTCTGCTGACTAATATCGTCCCTTCAGCGGAGCCCTTTTCATAAATCCGTTCAACACCTTGAATAGTAAAAAATTACATTTTCAACACCTGTATCGGAAATTTTGTTGGCACAAGTACTGAGGAAGTTCCATTTGATTTTTGAACCTTTTCAGAATATAAATCACATCACAAAATCAATATAAATCACACACTTGCAATGATTTCGATGTAAAGAAAATTGAACTTTTCTAGTAATTGTGTCCCAGAAATAAATTAGTACATGTACAAATTTAAAAAGAAATTTAAATAGAAAGTTTTCTAGTACACTGGAACCTGGATTTGTGCACAGTTTTGTGCATGGCCCATAGTGACCTTTGACACAAATCCAGAGACTATGAACGTAAACAGACAATGCCCCGCTGTACCTCTCATCACGAAACTGTGGAGGCTACCGGTTCTAGAAATGCACAGGAACGCACAAATCCAGTTTACGGAAATCCAGGTTCCAGTGTAATTTTACTGAAGGTGTGCTCTTGTTTTTTCCGAATTTGTAATACAGATTTGAACACATGTGAAACATTAAATTCTTCAAAATAAATACAAATCTGGCTATACATCAAACTGGATGCTAAACATATATTCGAATACATATTCTTTGAAAGATCGTTGTCCAATATGAAAGCCAGAGCTTCTTCGGTAGTCTTAGGTACAACAGGACGTGGTGGATACAGCAACTGATTGACTTCTGTATTATCATCATGTGAATTCAAAACTTCCTTGATGATTTTGCCCAAATCGGTCATTTTAGAATGATTTGTGGCACACTGAGCTGCCATCAAAATTCTGAGAGGATCGTGTTTGCATTGCTCACTTACCTGCAGAATAACTCGTCTTTTAGATCTATCTGACCTTGTGGAAAAAGAAAGAGAAGGTCTACCAGGGCCAGAAGAGCTGGAACTCGCATGGTTTTATAATACGAACTCAGGAACTTGGAATGATGAACTCAGCCATTCTGCATTGTCCTTTTCGAATCTCACTCTCTTCCTACTTGCTTTCTCTAATTTGATTTTTCGTTTTGTTGTAAGGGTTGAAACTGCATTCCTCAAGCGATTCAAATCTTCAGGTTTCACTTCGTTGACTGCTACATTAAGTTTTTTGAGAATATAATGAATCCCCTTTTCTCTTTCATTATCATCAGAGATATTGTCCAAAATTTCTGTCTCCGTAAATTGAGCCATCGTTTCATTCACGTATTTTCATGAGAATAATCTTTTCTACAGAATCTATGAACGAATGACGAATCAATGATGAATAACATGAACTTTGCTTAGAAACAGAGTTGCTGATAACTGTCAATTTTAATAGTGCCCCAGGCGCGTGCTCGCACTGTTTATAGCTGCTTTTTCAATGGAATGTGAAAACGCGCAAAAAGGCGCAAATTTCTATTCAACTACACATCTCAAGGAATAAATCGATCGCATGCACTCCTTGATATCAAGGGGAATGCCGGGGAATAAACAATCGGCAGATACTACTTTATGAAAAAAATGGAAATTTTCATAGATAAAAGGTAAAAAAATATGATGATGATTATTATATAGCTCGTTTTCGGACACAGATCGATTTATTGGTTAATATTGAAGGTAGAAGGATGAAATATATCCACGTTTTCAATTAATATTAGATTATACATCACCATTTCAAAAAAATAAAATTTCAGAAATTACGTTCCAAGTTTAATGTTTGCACGTTTTTCAAAGGACGGTGAGGAGTCAAAATGTCATGGCAGCACACCAAAAGATACTTCAAGGTATCTAATTTTCGAAAATACATTCACCTTTCCAAAATTTGTAAGTTGGTTTTTGGCCAGTTTTCGCGATTCCTGGCCAACAGTGGGGTGTCCGGAACGAGGTGGTGAGAAGGGAAAGTTTTGGAAGAAGGCAACGAGAAGTGAGAAGCGGAGAAATAGGACACTGAGGGAAGTATGGAAAGTAAGGGAGGGGAATCGGGGTGGTAGAGGTTTCTAAAGTGGGGATGGGAGTAGAGGGTGAGGGGGAAAGTTAGGAGATCTAAGGAGACAAGAAGTAGCGAAATTGAAAGGGAGAAATAGGGAAAGTGATAATACGGGGCAAGAAGGAAGCGAAGCGAGTGGAGGAAATAGAAAAGAGGAGAGGAAAGAGAGGAGAATTAATAGAGGGAGATACGAACGACTTAATTAACGTCCTATAGGCTACGAAAATCTTTTTTGCAGAAGGATAGCCGTTGAATTCACTCATTTTTTTAGTCGAGAATCGAAAAAAAATATAATCATGATATTTGTGAGAAAAAAAGCCAAAAGTCATGACGAATATTTGGAATTCGCCTTACTCGAATATTAGAGTTAATCGAATTTCGAAGATTTAACTTGACACTTGGCTCAATTTTTATCCAAAAAAAGGAAAAAAATTCGATTAAAAAAAAATGGATCTTTTCTTATACTCTTTCCCTATTTGAACATTGAAAAAATGTTCAAAGAATCTGTTAGTTTATGAATAATTTGTCTTATACCCGTTAATTTAGTGGGGCATTATTTGAAACCTTAGTGAGATACCATTTGCCCTTATTAGGTTTTCGTAGCCCCGGGCGGAAGTTCTTAAAGTATGTCAGGTGTCCTTACGTCCGATCGTCGTACTTTTCTCCTAGGAGGAGTATGTAAGGGAGGCAAAGTAGAAGAAGTTAGGGGAATTTAGGGGCTTATGAACGTGGAGTGGAGGGAAGGAAGTATGGAAAATTGTGGTGAAGAAGCAAATGTAATAGAAGTACGATAAGTGAAAGGGATGAGGAATGAGAGGAGGGGAAGGGAAGTTGGCGGTTGGAGATGGAAAGTTTTGGGTGAGAGGGAAAGCGATGGGAAGTGGCGGAAGGGGAACATGGAGGGGAAGTGATGAGAACTGAGGGAAGTGAAGGGAAGAGATGAATACGAGTAGGGGACATGAAGTAAAAAAAGCGAGGAGAGGGAATATAAGAAAGAAGAGAGGGTTAGGGATATGAGAAAAGGGGAAATAGGAAAGACTTAATAAACAACTTAATGGCTTGGGTATGGGATGTTAAGTGTGAGACGGGAAGCGATGGGAAGAAAGGGAAGGTGAATAATGGAGGGGAAGTGATAGGAAGTAAGGGAAGTGAAGGGAGGGATAAATATGGGAAGGCGAGGAGGTATGGGGACTGATAGTAGGAGAAGTGAAGTGAGGAAAGCGAGAGGACGGGATATAAGAGATAAGATATGACAGAGGGGGAGTGACAGAGGAACAGGGAAAAATATGAACGACTTAATCATTGTCTTAATAGGCTACGAAATCCTTCTCTGTTAAGGCATGGCACCTACTTTGACTAATTTTTCTTTTTTAGTCAAAAAGCGATACGAAAATGTATGATTCTGATTTTAGAAAAGATCGCAGCAAAAAATTCCTCCCTGTATGGCTTGGTTCTCTGCCTCTAACAATACAAATCACAGAGCAGGCCACTTGGAAAAAATCCAAAAGGACGTTACTCGAGTTGGACGTTGAATCTGGTGAATGTAGGGATTTTTCGCAAAGCCGTTTATATTCTCCCCAGAGAACGTATGATTATCACCGAAGTTCCAAGGGGATGTATAGTGGGTGTTAATATAGAAACATAACGCAAGCAGCCGTTGCTGTTTTTTTCATCGTCCGAGCCACAATGCATTTGTAACAGATGGTGCACGTATCATAACTGGAATTCCCGGGATTTTCTGCGTTTGGTCGGTGCACTTCGTAAAAATTCCACGTGATATCAAAAGCAGCAAGAGGTCACAGATATTCGGGACAGTTTCCGCGCCCGTCAACGACGATGGGTGCATTTCATGCCTCGTAAACTATTTACGATTTATGCTCCCAGAATTGCCGAGACCGATCGTGGCAACGGAATTTCTTTCATGTCCTGATACAAATTTCAACGTCTAAAGTGAATCGTGAAATCTTCTTTCAACTGAAGGGCGAAAAATAATGAGAGCGTTAAGGAGAAAATTTTCAGTTTTACAGGAGAGCATAACAACATTCTCTAAAATAAAATTGGAAACTTAAAATAAGAACAAAAGTCCGCTTCTGATCGAAAGTACTGCTGAATTGAGGCCAAAAAAGTTTGATCAGAAAGAGACGTCCAATTTCGAGGAAATATATCTGAAATTTGACAATTGGAACATGATACGAACCCAAAATTGAAGTAGGCTCGGCTGCGGATTGCTACAAAAATTAGAGTTTTGAGTTAAAATAAAAAACAAAAACCCACTCTCGAGATATTGAGTTTATGAATGTGGTTAAAAAGGTGTTATCCGAAAAAATAGCTTATTAATATATATATATATATATATATATATATATATATTCAAGAAATCTTGAGGTTACAATTTCATAGTTTTACAAAATCAGCTTCCGGTAGCGATCAGAAATCATATTTTAAACGTTTACAAACTAAATAGTTGCGTATGAGGTATGCGCATACTAAATACATGGAAAAAACTTTGATCGAAAAAAACGTATTGACTTCCAAGATTACTGTGACGGAATCACATTTTGACAGCAATTCATCATGTGCTAAGAAAAATAGTGAAATCTTCACAGGTTTGAAATTTTTTCCTAATCTTTCCAAAACTTCTAAATGTCTATTAAACTTACTCGAATTTTTTTCTAAAATGTTGTGCTTTTGCAAAATTGAACAATTTTGCCTCAAATTTTGCTTTTAACCTTCTACACTCTTTTTAGATATTTTAAGAAATCATTTCAAATGTTTATAAATCCTTTTCAATTTTCTCTCAGAATTTATTTTTTCAAATAAACTCATTTGAAATTTTTCTCTGAATCATAAGAAAATTTTTGTATTCTCTTGAAACTTTTCAAACCTCTTAAAAATCGTCTAATTTTTTGCAATCTACAAAAATGTACATTTTGTCTTAAGTGTCTTGAAATCCTTGCAGAACTTTTACACCTACTGAATATCCTTTTTTTATTTTTCATAAACTTCCAAATTTTTATTATTCGATTTTTTTTTACATTGAAAGAAAATTATGTATCAATAGAAAAATCGTAAAACAATTTTTTGATTATTTTTCGACAATTGCAGGAAATCCTTCAAAATGTTTTGAAATCTTTCTTGATTTTATTTTTAGTTTACTTTTCAACATGAAAACTGATTTGAACTTTTTCCATCAATTTTTAGAAAATTGTTTTATTCTCTTGATACCTTTTCAAATTTTCATAAGAAGCTTATAATTTTTCTCAAAATCTTCGAAAATCTACATTTTTTTTACAATGTTTTGAATTAGTTCCAAAACTTTTAAATATCTTCTAACATTATTCCAATTTTTCCCAAAATTGAAAAAATGTATAAGCTTCTAAACATTAGCTTTATATCTTCTGGATTCTTTTTTGATAATTTTGGAAATCTTTTTGAATGTTTTCTCAACATTAATTTTTGAAAATAAAAATCATTTCAAATTTTCTCAGGCATCATAAGAAAATTTTTGTATTCTTCTAAAACGTTTGAATGTTCTTACAAAGCTTCTCAATCAGTGAAAATCTGAAAAAATTGAAATCTCTGAAGTTTTAAGTTATATTTAATGTTTTCAAATTTTTTAATCTTACGAAATTGAAAAATTTTGATTGAAAATGTTTTTAAAACTATTTCTGAAATCAGACAAAATCATTGCGAATATTTTGAAATCTTTTTCAATTTTTTAGTAGCAAAATGTCAAGAACATAATTGTTTTTAAACTTTAAAAAATAATTTACAATTAAAATGTTTTTTTTTTTGTTAAACAATAGTGTTAAGAAACGTTTAGAAATCAATTTTATATTGAAATAAAATTACTTATTCGGAAATTTTTCATTTACAAAATTAATAGCCCAGAAAGTTCGCAATGTTCATTATTAGATATACAAACTGAAAACCGCCACTAAGAGAAGGGCAAAATGATCTTAACGTAGAAAATTCTTTTTCTCAGTCCCCATTACAGTACTTTTTTGCAAGAGGAATTCTTAACAATACAATTTAAAATATCTGGAAAATCTCAAACATGAAATTGTCAAAAAGAGCAGAGAGTTGACTCATAATATGCAAAATGGGTCTCGTAAAGATAGGATGACACCTAACAAAGTGAGAATATTTTAAAATTCAAGCGACATGCGCGTACGTGAAGAGAAAATATTATAGTAACCAAGGAAGTCTCTGATATTACAATTTTTGACTCGCCAAAATTCAAAAAAAAAAATGTTAAGACTCAGAGAAAAGGTTAAGAAAGTTGATTAAATATCCTAGACGTTTTCTGGAGACTGTGTGCTTGAGAGACATGTACGAAGTATCGATTTGCAATTAAGTACAGCTGCTGCTTACGGATGAAGCAATTTCGCGAAACCCGACAATCGACAACCAGCCTTGTTATGCAAATCCTCTACAAGCAGGCTCTCCGTTATTCTGCCGGTAAATATAGGCAATTAATTGCCTTTATTTATAAATGGTCAAATCTTTAGTCAGTAGAGTAAATCTTTAATGATCAGAGATCTCTAAATTTCTTGACCATGTACAGAAATATTGACACCCCGTGTGGAGAAATCTTCTGGCGCTGGCCAGTCCCAGACCAGAACGTCTGGTTTCCATTCTTGAGATAGTCTGGTCTGGGCCTAGCCAAAAGTGTAGAGTTGTTTCTGGCTAGTCCAGAACAGACAGTGTGGTCAACCCTTATTTATTGGCGGGACAGCTACTAGTCAATGGCTGATTAGCCACTAATTGCAGGCCAGTCAGCCGATAGCTGGTCAAAGCCAAGCCTGAACCAGACTACACTGCCAAGATGACAAGAAGAAAATTCTTGTTTTGATAGTGCGAACTTCTTATTTTCCATCACATTAGACATCCTGTAACTTTTCCGAAATATATCAGGGACAAACTTTCTGATCGAACGGAAAACTTTTTTTGATTAGGGACATAGCTGATCAGCACCATTCCTGGGCCGAATCAGAACTTCCAGACCAAACTTGGAACTTTTATTATTCTTGGATAGCAGAGCAGCGCCAGTTCTGGGTCATTCCAGATAATTCAGACTAGATGGTCTAGATAAAGTCAGGCTTGGGCAAGCCAGACCTGGGTCAAATCAGACTTTCAGGATTAGATCAATTTGTGTTAATCATTTCAATCCCGAAACTGGATCAAAATGATATTCAACGTTTTTATATAGATTTCGTATTTTTTATTTAATCAGAAAATTGTGTATTAGAATGATCCGATTTTCAAGATAAATTGCTTGTCATCAATTTTCATGAGTACCAACTCTTGAGTGTCAATTATTATATAAACAATTATTAATTTTCGACGAGTACTTGAAATACGTCAATCAAAAAAAAAACTTTTTGAAGGTTGAAATAATAATTTCCTAAGCCATAAAGAATTATAGGCCGCTTTAAGAAACTTGATAGAACTAGGTAAGTCTATGGAAAAACTTTTTGGAACAAAAATTAATTTACAGAGATAAATATCCATTTTTTTCTTGTTGGTTTGAAATTAGATTTTTTTAGCTGGAAATTTAATAATTCATTTTTTCTTGTCAGTTAATTTTTGTAACTGAAGTTACAAGTTTTCCATTTCTTGTAAAAAATATATGTTTTTTAGTTGTACGATAATTCATCTTTTCTTGTAGAAAATTTATCTTCTTTGTTAAAATTTCATATTTTTGGTTAGAAATCTAAATACTTGGTTAAAAGTTGAACTCCTTTGTTAAAAATTAACGTGTTTGGTATAAGATCCATCATATTTTGTTAAAAATTAATTTTTTGGTTAAGCATTAATCTTTTTACTGAAAATTCGAATATATTTTGAAAATATTTCAAACTCTTGTGGGTACTTTATACATTCTTAAAATCATTGAAAATCATTGAAAACTTGAAAATCCCTTGAATTTGTTTCAATCTCTTGAAAATATCTGAAACTCTTCTAAAGTAGCCTGAAAATTTCAAATATTTTGAAAACCCTTCGAATAATTGTAATTAATTCAAAATTCGTTGCAATCTTATAAAATACAATAAAATATTTGAAAGCTTTAAAATTGTTTTATATCCCTTAAAATTTCAAATAATTTTATACCTTGCGAAATCCCTAATTTCTTCTGGATACATTTTTTGCAGTTTCCATGGAAGTACATCGAATCTGATATTTCCTGACATTCTGGAAAATTTATTTAAACATATTGAGAGCTTTTAGAATCATTGAAATCGTCGGAAATCGTAATAAATTCCTTGAAATCTTTAAAAATATCCTAATAATCAAATCCTTAAAAATATATAATTTGCAAATGTTCTAATTTCTTGAGCCTTTTAAGCTTTTTCTAAAATACCCTGAAATATGTAAATTCCTTTGAAATATTTTCAAATTTCGTGAAACTTTTTAAATCTCTTTAAAATTCTATGGAATCTTTAAAAATACCCCAGAATCTTTGAAATAT
Source organism: Andricus quercusramuli (assembly GCA_932178445.1). Taxonomy (NCBI): domain Eukaryota; kingdom Metazoa; phylum Arthropoda; class Insecta; order Hymenoptera; family Cynipidae; genus Andricus; species Andricus quercusramuli. The sequence continues at coordinate 18,451 of CAKNXH010000601.1, forward strand.
TTTGCAATCTATCAAAAATTTCTTGGAATCTTTTAAAATACTCTAAAGAGTTTCAAATGAATTCAAGAAAGTTGAGAAATAGGTATACACCTGAACGATAGTTACTATATTTTATAAAAGAGATAAAAAAGTGATTCAAGAAAGAAGTGACTAAAAGTGACTGTGTGGCAGCCCCGATTATTCTTGACAAGTTACTTGAACTGCTTTTCACAGAAATTCCCTGACTTTTATAATTTCTTTCAAAATTCCTGGCTTTTTCCCGATCTGCTAGTTTTCAACCAAATTTTACATCTTCTCAGTTAACCTTTAATTTAGGAAAATATTTTAAAATTTGGATTGTAGCAGCATATCCTAAGAATGAAGTCTTTCTCAGCCAAAAAGGTGATAAAGTGTGGAGTACCTTAGCGAAGACAAAGTTCAGAAAAGAGGTTAGCTGAAAAATGATTCTTCCTTCTCTAGGGAATTCGTGGTATGCTCCTTATACTGCTGGTCTAAAGTCCTGGAAGAAACGTTGACGTAGTAATATACCGAAAGTGTATAGTCAGCGCAGATTAATGGGCATTCTCGGGAATCGGGGTCTAACTGAACGAGGGTCGAGCGAAATGTGAGAAGGGCTTTTAATAGAAGAAGAAGTGAGACGAAAGACAGAGAAGTTATGAATATCTTCCTCTTTCGAAGAGAGAAGCGCAGAGATGCTGGCTAATCTTTCCGCACCAGATACACCAGGACGGCTGGAACGCTGGAACCGATTGAACGCAGTCATGCGTACGGGTTTACGAACTCGGGGTCGAGGACGAAGCTAAATCTTGTCTATTTATTGGTGGCTCCTTGCAATCTGGATGATTATTGGAAGAGACATCGCCTGGAAAGTCCAACGTCCTGACTCTACGTCTGATTGGATTGGAGAGGTAGATATTTTTCAAAGACCCTAGCTCTCAGAACATGCACTTTTCTGAACTCAAAATCCTGGGGCTGCCTAGGACCGATCTTCTCTTTATACTGTAATTTATGGTCCTGATGGCACTTGATCTTCCTTACTCTTGACTTATTTCTAATGTGAGAGCTACCTTGGGTTAACTCTATTTCTTTCAATCTGCAGATGCTTTCTGATATCTTCATCTCTTTTACTAGAACCGCATGTTAAAGCAGTGTTTGGAAGGAATTTTATACTTCAAAAGTTTTCTGATTCCAAGAGAGGTGATATATAAAATAGTCCATTCAAATGGAGAAGAAACTTTTCCAAAAATCAAGCCAACGAAATTAACTTTTTTCCTCTAAAGGAACTTATTTTTCAAAAAGGAAAGAGCAAATAGAACCGTCAGATATTTTCGGAAAAAATGTAGAAGTTTCTAAATTACGTAAAATAGTTACTTTTATCTTATTCGAATTCTACAAACTTTTAATATAGAAAAAGGAAAGAAATTTTAACCAAAACTCACTTTGAGAGAGACAATTTATTTCTGGTTGACTCGTAAAAACTAATCAGCAATCAGTATCGTTTTATAGATATTCTATTTTAAGACCCAGTTTTATTTATTTTTTCAAACAATGTTCTGGAATTCTGCTGATTTAAATTAATAATTTGGATGAATTTGTAAATTACGAAAAAATTGGCAGTTGGGGACAAGCTTATATTATGAAAAATTTCAACCTACTTAATAAAAAATTTCGAACCCCTGCAATTTCAAATTGCGACATTTTTACATATTTTCAACTAACATAATTTCAAATATAAGTCTCAAAATTGTATCATTACAATCTTTTAAATTTTCTACACAATTAGCACTTTCAATTCAAAAAATTTCTGAAGTGTTCAGTTTGAAGACTATTAATTTCAAATAGGTTAGAGGCCGATAAAAAAATAATCAACGCCTTTAGAGGGAAGAAGGTTAAGGTCAAATATAAATGATTTTTTATAATACGTCAAAACAATTTTTTCCCTCATAGAAACTGGGAACATTCAAAATATTTGAGTTTCATGTCGAATTTCTGTAATTTCTAAAGCGAAGTTTAATAATTTTACTACGGCCGAAGTCTGAGATGAAAATCAAAAAGGCACACAAATTCAAAAAATTTGCATACACGAAAAGAAAAGAATTTAAAAAAATGATGAATGTAAGGATCATGTATAATTCATTAAATGTTCTTTTAATAAACAGCATAATCGTTTCTTTATATTGATTTTATAAATGATTTCACTTGGAATTTTTACAAATTTTTTTTCACGTTAAGGCTTTAAAAAAATCCAGGACAATGGAATACAATTTTCGAGAAATATCACAAATATTTTAAGTAAATATATCTTAAAGATGAGGCCTAGAAAATGTAAAACTGTTCGTTATCCCGGGAGTTATTCATAATTTAACAAAACTTAAAAACTTTCACTATTTCGGCAATTATTCATGATGTAACAAAAATTTTAAATTTTGACTTTTTGTCCAATATCTTTCTAAAGAATTGACACAATCGCTTCATTTTTGAGTATTTCGACGCAGACCTAAACAACAAATACAAGTATCGAAAATATTCAAATAAAAGAATCATTATATTATTTCAAAACTGAAATTTTTTTCCTCATTTTTTACCAGTGTGGTCTCTTATTCAATTAACTAAGTTTTCAATAAAAAGTAATGTAACACCTATGGGGGATGGGCAATGAAAAACTACAGTGCGTTGCAGGGAGGGGGAGGTTGAAAATTAAAGAAAAAATCGTTACGTATTTTTTTAACAATCCCTGACATTAAATTTAAAAAAAAGGAAAACTCATTTTAATTTATGATAATTAAATTTGCAAGCCTTAGAATCATTTGATTATTGAGCTTATAATCTTCAAAACATGAGCTTATTTAATTTTGATCGCTTTATAATTCAAGTTGCTTAATTTGGAACATTTATTGTTTAAACCATGAAGATGAACTTTTGACTTCATTCAAAAAAGTTAATTTTGAATAATAACTCGATTTCCAACGCATCAAAAACTGGGATTTTTATTTTTAAAACATTTAAATTAAAAATGGTACAATGTAGGATACATTTGAAATTAAAATTATTCAATAAAGCTTTCATTTATAGAGAATTTAGTTCAATTCAGTTCACTTCGGAATTTAAAAATTAATAACATTCAGATCCTTCATTAAAAAAGTTCAATTTTCAGTGCTTGAAAATTGTGATAGTTCAATTTCGGCATCTTCCTGATTCATCACACTTACCCGTATTGATTTTAAATTTGATCAGCTTTAATATTGTCAGAGTGGGGTCTTAGTGCTCTCTTAATATTAAACCTTCCTTATGATTTATTAAAAAAATAATCCACTTACCGACGATTTTTTGACCCCAGTATTATATTTTTATGTGTAGCTATAAAATTCGAAACTAAAACTAATTAAACTCGTTTATGACTCGATAATTGTTTCAAGCAGCGTAGAGTACTTTAACTGAGCTACCTCAGTTGCTTCTCTCCTAAACCTTCTCAAGTCTTGTCATAGTTGCACCCTCGCCCACAAGCTAACGAGGTACCTCATGAGAACTCAACGAGTGCGAAAGGGAATTACTTATTCTGTGAGCCTCTTAATGTGCACTTTGATGCACTCCTGTACGTGCCACTCATAAGCCTGAAGTCTAAATACTAAAGCCTGAAGCCCCCGAAAATTGCTAATATAAATTAAATAAGGAAAGTCAAAAATGCTGCATGAATTCTCGTTGCGTCTCTCTTTAAAAAAACGAACACCTATTGATAGTAAGTGATATCTCAAAATCCGAAAAGGCTATTTTAAAAGAGTCTGTTCAATTCGAAGTTTTAATTCTAGAAATATCATTATAAAAATGAATAATGTTAAAAAATTGGAAAACTGAATAAAAAAAATGAAGCTACAGAGGAATAATTCATTTAATAAATAAATAAATCATGTCAAGGATTTCAACGGGTTTCACCGGATTCTCCAGATTTTAAGGAACTTTTCAGTATTCCAAAAGTTCAAATATTCAAAATAGATCAAAAGATATCGAATAGATAAATAGATTTCAAATAGATTCATAGATTTCAAATAGATCGATAGATTTCAAATAATTAAACAGATTTCAAATATGTAGTCAATTTTTTACGGCTGAAATCGTCGAAACAATTTTGTTTGAAAGAAACCTTTTTCCAAACCAATAAATATTTCAGAAGATTATTCACTTTTTACAAAATTGAAAATAATGGAGTTGTAGGGAATATTTTCCTTAAAAGAATAAGCCATGCTTTACTGAAATTCAACCACTCTTTTTTAAATTCGTAAGAAGCGACAGTAAGAAAAAATTAAATTACAAAAACTATTTGTGAAATAATAATTTACAAATGTTGCATTTTTTCAAGAAAAATAGTGTTTTTTTCATTAGGCATGACTGATAATATAATTTCAATTATTAACATTATACAGAACTTCTTTCCTCAAATACCCGATTTTTGGTATACACCTTGAAAGAATGTTATAGAATTTTCAAATACTTCAACTAATTTTAAAGAATTTCTCCATTTTCCTAGTAGAATTAAAAATATTTCCACGGATTTCAAGACATTTCTTTAGATATGGAAACATTCCAGGGAATTTTATAGGATTTTGAAGATTTCTATATATTTTCGGGGATTTTCAAGTATTTCAAAGATTATAGGGGATTTCGAACATTGCAAGGGTTCTCAGCGAATTTCTAGAGAACTTTAAAGAATAAATTAAATTAATTTTACTTTCCTGGTATTTCAAATGATTTCTACAGATTTTCAACTTTTTCAAAGATTTCAAAGGAATTCAAGAGGGGTTAAAAGATGTCAAGGGACGGTTTTGAACAAATTTGAAAAGCTCTAATGAGTTTAAAAATATTCCCAAATGTATCAAGGGATTTCAAGAGATTTCTAAGGATTTTCAAGTGTTTCAGTGGAATTTCAAGAGATTTTTAAGGTATCAAGGGAATTCTCTACTTTTCACAGTGAATTCTTCTAATAAAGATTATCAAAATCAACCCAAACTCAGAAATAAAGACCAATTTAATGATTCCCTTTTGTCAGTAATTTAAGAAAATAAGATATTCAACCATTTTTTATCAAGGTTAGTACGAGCATTGTCCCGGACAACCAGAGCGCAACAGGTAAAGCTAGAAGCAAAAAATTCAGCAGCGAACATAATTGCGGAAAAATATTCTCGATCCGATAAATAGTTTAGTTTTTAGATTCATTAAAATATTTCAAAAATTCGAGTAAGTAATTTTTTATTTAATGACTTACGGCATTGTTAAATAGTCAAAATACTCAAAAAACAGTTGAAAATATTAAAAAGCCATTTTATTAACTTTTTAATTTTTCTTTAAACTTATTTCAGGATTTGTAAAATCTGAGGAACCCCAAAAATAATCAAAATAAAAAAAAATCAATCATCTCCATTATTTAAAAGAAATAATGAAATTTAGAAAATACCCGCTTTTGTTTGGGCCGCATCGACTAATAAAACAAAAGTCAGGAACCAAAAATCGAAACAGTCTTGGCTATGGATTGCGATAAAAAGTGCCACTTTCAGTTCAAACTATGAAAAACTTAATCCTGAGATACTGAATTCATAAATTGGAAGAAAAAGAGTGCGGATAGCGATTAAAAATATAATATTTAATTTTGAAAGATATTGCTTACGAGATATAGGGATGCTGAACAAGAATTAGAACATATTCGCAAAAAAAAAAAAAATGCTAAAAGGTCTATGAAAAAATAAGAGTATATGTTTCTTATGAATAAACGATAAAAATTTCGAAAAATATCGATCCTCACGACAAGGCACGAAATTGAGTGAAAAAATTAGGTTTCTCTAGATAATTATGATTTAAGATTTTAGATTAAAATTTGATTGGTACCTTGGTATTGAAAAATGTGGCAAATAGTTTCATTTTCGGGCTTTTTGTTCGATAATACTTCTAAGAAGAGAAACATGACCGTAGAAAGGTTATCAAGCAGAAAGAAGAAATAAAAATGTATAAAAAGACAATCTTTTATCAAAAATTGTATTTCGAAAATAGTAATGCGCAGTAAGGATTCTTATTGACTTATATGGTCGAAGAAAACCTTAATTTTTCTACGTTTCAATTTTAGACAATAAAACCCGCATTTCCATGTCACCGGAACAAATAAAAAAAGATAAATGAATTGATAGCTCTTTTTTCATTCATTGCAATAATTATTCATTATTATCATTATATATTATTCATTATGCAATAATGCTGTATTATATTAGAAGAACATTATTATTTGTTTCTTTCTATTTTTTCTGTATTATATTGCTAGAAAACAACCAGAATAATTACGAGTTGAGAGTCAGTTATCTAGTTTTGAATTGAAACCCTTCATAATAATTTCTTTTTCAAGTATTTATCACAAAGTAGGCAACTGGAGTGTACGGATCTTCAAATCAGTTAACTATGTTGCAACAAAGAGACCCTAACTTAGGTAATAATGTTAGTGCACATAGCACAATCATAACACCCCTTGATTGCAACTAGAGTAGGCGCTTGAAGGGAACTTGACAAGGAGTTCCAATTGTGATATGAATTTTCGCCAATAACAAGAAACATCTCCAGTATTCTCCAGTGTTCTCCAGTATATTCCACTCCCATCCAAAATTAAATTCACAATTTTTTGTTTAATATTATAGTACTATAATATTCCGCGTTTTGAAACACTATTAGATTATTCAAATTTCCGTTATACTGTGTCATAACTTCATACGTCATCAGCTTAGACTGATTCATTCTGCAAATACGCCAGGCACTTCATGGTGAACTGACATGTGAGATAGCTTGATATCCTCCGAGACAGCTTTGAATTTTTCAAGGCTAGTAAGAAAGAACGGGAAATTCTTTTAAAATGCAAATTGGCTCTGGAAAAGGCATACGTAAAAGTTGTTTCTTTATGGAAGAAAAATGCAGAGATTTTTAACAGAAAAGTGGAATTTGAGTGAGCTGCAGAATTAGATATTACTTAAGAGGGATTCATACCAACTTTAAATAATAAATTCAGGATTTGAGTTTTGTGTGCATATGTACCTCAAGTTAGTTAAGGAGATCTTGAGCTAATATGCTGTTACTGTTAGTGAATCCGCGTGTTGGGACTATTGGGAATTGCATATATGATCATTTGCGGATTGGGAGAGATTGACGAGTGTCTACAGCTAGGCAGATGGAGTGTCAGATGTACAGATAAATCGATGGACTAATGAACAAACGGTGTTTGGATTTTTTGAAAGCGTGTTGAAAACCTCTCGATTTCACCGGCTCTCTAACAGGAGAAATAGGTTTAGTTAAAATTGATGATAGCCAGGTTTTTGTAGTGTACTCTGGCACAAAAAGAAAGGAATAAAACCTTCACAAGATTCGCCAAATTTTAGGTCCTGCAACATTGATTTAACTTGGCAATTGAAAATTTGTCATCTGAATAAAAATGGGTTGCCTGAATCTTTTAGGGTTCCTGAAATCAATTATTTTGATGTTTTTAATGTTTTCAAGAAAACTTTTCAAAATGGTTTTCGAAGGTTCTTGTTAAAGAGTAGGTCATCGCTTCTGGTGCCGAAATTAGAGATGTAAGAATGCTTCCTTATACATAATTCCAAATTATCACTGATGGATTCAAAAACTCAATCGAATTTATCAGAATTGAAGTGAATTTGAATCAAAAGAAGATAATTTGAAAAAATGCTAAATAATTCAAAAAAATTCAGGATAAATTAATATGACTTCAGGGTAAATTCTATACTGATTACAAAATTATCTGAGAATCTCTTCAAATGTTGGAAATTAGTCTTATAAAATCGTTCCATATCTTTTGAAATACCAGAAAATTCTTTAAACCCGCATGAAAACTTTCAAATCCCTCAGGATCATTAAAATATTTGGAAATTCCTTGAAATTTGTTGAATCTGTTGAAAATACATCGGAATGTTTTAGAATACCCTCAAATATTATAATTTGTTTGAAATCCCTTCAAATTATTGAAATCAATTTAAAATATCTTGAAATCTTTTGAAATTTCCTAAAATATATTAAATCCTTCGAAATCTATTCAGATACTTCAAAATTTTTTTAGCTTCCTTGAATGCCTTGGAATCTTTCAACATACCCTGCAAATTTTCAGATACTTAGAAATTCCATTGAATTACTAAAATCAGTTTAAAACTCTTGGGAATTTTCAAAAAATACACTAAAATTTGTTCAATTCCTTTATAATTACTCCTAATGATTAAAATATTCTATAAATTCCCTCAAATCTTTCAAATTCATTGGAATACCTTAAAATTATTGGAATATATTTGAAAAGCCCTGAGATATTCGAAATCGTCATCAATCTTTTGAATTCGCTTCAAATTTTTTCAAAGCTATTGAAAATTCCTAGGAATTTTTAAAAATACCCTCAAATCTTTCAAATTCGTGAAAATCATTCCGAATTTTTTTCAATCAATTGCAAATTTCTTGGATTATTCCAAATATCCTAAAGTTTCGAAAAATTTTACTCATCCTTACTAATGTTTTCTGAAATCCTGGAAAATTTATTATTATACCTAAGAGCTTTTAAAATCCCCTAAAAACATTGAAATCCTCAAAAATTTGATAAAATCCCTTGGAATCTTTAATTCCTAGAATCCTAAAACCTTATTTTATCCTATAAAATATCTTTCAAAATTCTAGTAAATTCTTCAAACCCCTACTGAAATTTGGCTTAATCCAATCAATCATTCAAATCCTTAAAAATTCCTTGAAAATTTAGAAATCTCTTGAAAATGCCTTGGAATATTTTGAAATATCTTAAACTATTATTTATCCTTTAAAATCTTCTTATATCTGTTGAAATCATATAAAATCCCTTAAGAAATTTTAATGCTCTCAACAGTTTTTGGAGGGTTTAAAAATAAGTCAAAATCTTTCAAATCCTTTGAAATACTTTCAAATTATTAGATCCCATTAAAAGTTCCTTGGAATATTTCAAGATAATCTGAAATCTTACAAATTCTTTGAAATCTTTTGAAATCCCTTGAAATTTGTAAATTCATTTAAAATTTCATGAAATGTTCAAAAAACCCTAAAATCATATGAAACCTTTGAAACTCTTCCAAATTATTCAAATCAGTTACACATCCTAGGAAATTTCTTGAATTACCCTAAAATATATTAAAAGAATTCAAGAAAATTTCAAAATCGGTATAGACCTGAATTTAACAGTGGTTAACCAATGGATTTATTTTCTGTAAGAAAAATGACGAAAGTGATGTTTTGCTTTTAAAAAAGTGACTAAAAAGTAATTTGAGAAAAGAAATAGTCAAAGTAGGCACCGGGCGCCTACAAGAAAGATGTTCGTAGCCTATTAAGACGTTAATTAAGTCGCGTAAACCTCCTCCTCTCATACATTGCCCCCCCCCCCAATGCTACCTATACAATCCCCTATTTCGCCTCTTTAAACGAACTTCTTCTTCCTAAACTTCAAACCTCGCTTTCTTTCCCTTCCTCGACTTCTTTTACATCGACTTCCCCCTCATCTCACTTACCTAGATAACAACATCCTTCCCTTACCCCCACCTTACATTTCCCGCACAATCTCCTTTTACTTTCACTAGTTTTTCACACATCATTTCCCCTCATTTCTCCTACTTCTCTTCCCACCTTTTCCTCTCACTTCCCTATTTCTCATTTTCCCTCATTTCTCCTTACTTGCCCTACATCCGAACCTTTCATTTCATCTTATTTCCCACTTTCGCATTTTCTTTTAAATCTTTAACTTTTCCTTGCCTTTCCGCGAATAACTAAATTCCCTGACTTTTTTCTGATTTCCAGGTTTTCCCTGGCCTGGGGCCACTCTGTGTCGAGTTTCGTCCAATTCAACATGTAATATTGATTGAACTCGGCAATTGAAAATTTGTCATTCACGCAAAGAGAAAAAGAAAAATGTAAAACGGGAGAGATTGGAAGAAAGAAAAAGTGTTGTTGGTAGCAGAGAGGCTTGAAACTGGGAGATTTTACCCTTGAGCAGCGGATAGGCAGCTCGAGCGATGGATGAGATGCTAACGAGGCGACGATCGAGTATTGCATCGACAGACCCTGCCAACTCGGGCGTAAAATGGTTTTCCTTTAGTACTCAAACCGATAGAGCTTTCCTGGTCCCAGAGCACGAGCTGCATGCTGATACAGCTCGGATTAAGGCGTACAGTCTAACAGTTCGAATTCCTTCATTTCCTGGGCACACACGAACATGGTCAGAACTATGTTCTTTTTTCTCTTATTTTTTCTATTTTTTCTATTCACATCGAGAGTGCTAGATTCTTAGTGCGGGCATTAGAGTGGGCACGTTAAATCGATTGAAAGGTTTAGCAGTAACGTAAGGCGTTACTCTTCTCCTCCTACCAGCGCAATTCCATACCCACTCTCTTTTTACAAAGAAATACTCCTGAAAGATGTGCGGAAAAAGAGTGATGAGATCGATTCAGCTTCCTCTCTACTTCATTGATCGAGGTTGCATGTCCGAAGAAGAAAGATTAACTGGCATGTGCAGCTATATTCGCTTAAAAGTGTGGGTTTATGAAAAAGAAGGGAGGAATGAAGAAGAGTTTAAGATTAAGTCAGAAAGTGAGCCAGTCGTTGCGAAAAGAGAACCAAAGAAATTGTTCCCATAAATTCTTTTTGGACTTTATCTGCTTTACAGATAATTTGCATCTTAATAGACTGTTAAGTTGTACTAGTGTATAAAGTCATTTGCAGGAGGAAGAATATTTATTAATCCTGAGATTTTCATCTTGAAGATATTTAGAGACTTCAGAGTCCAAAATGCTCTCAAAGAATGGGAAATATGGTGATTTTTTACGAAAATAGGTAAACAGTAGGTGAATGAATTATTTTTGATAAAATCCATGTAGGTATTATATTTCAAAGATTTTAGATCGAAATATGTTACATCTTCGATAAAATATTGAATTTTCAAATGAAAAGTTGAGTTATCTATCAAAGGAGATGAATTTGCAGCAAAATAGTTGATTTTCCCAGCTAAAAAGGCGAATTATTGAAAAGTTACTGACATGTAAACTCGAAAAGATAAATTTCCAACCAAAAATTTCCCGAATTTTTAACGAAAAAATTCAATTTTCAATCAAGTAAGATTTTTTAGTCAAGGAAGAAAAAAATACTAATAAACTGTTGAATTATCTACAGAACAGTTAAATTTTCAACCCGAAAATATTAATTTACAACGAAAAAGTATATAAAACCAAGAAGATTAACTTTCTTCCAAAAAACACAAATTTCTAACAGAATACAATAATTTTCAACCAAAAAAGAAATAGTCAAATTTTTATTAAAAGTGAATTTGATTCCAAAGAATATTTTTATTCTAAATCAAAATCAGTTGAATTCAACTAAAAGAGATGAACCTTTATCCCAGAAAGGAGATTTTCATAAATAAACTGTATAATGCTTAACCCCAGAATATAAATTTTTTATGAAAAAGTTAATTATCATTCAAAGAGTTGAATTTATATCAAAATAGTTGAATCCTCAACAGAAAAAGACATTTCTTCAACCAAACAATTGCATATTCAAACAAACGAGATGAATTTTCAAGCCAATAGAGAAATTCGCAACTCACAAAGATTTCTTAGTCGAAGAAGAGAAAAAATCAACTAAATTATGGAATTTTCAAGACAACAGGGATATTTCTCAAACCAAGAATTTAAATTTTCAATAAATAAGTTGATTTTCAATAGAGCACTCAATTTTTCAATAAAATAATAAAATTATCAACCAAAGAAGATGAATTCTGAACCAAAAATATATGCCCAAAAAGACGAATCTTCAGCACTGAAAATTAAAGTTTCCACCAAAAAGAATAACTTTTTATAAAAATGATGAAATTTGCAACCAAATAATACAATTTGTAATCAAAAATTTAATTTTCCCACAGAAATATAATAGTAGATGTTTCAATTAAACAGAATTAATTTTCAACGAAATATTGATGAAATATTTATTTTAACTTTTGAACCAATGAAATATTGTATTTTTTATTTTGTGTGTTGAAATCAGAATGATTCCCGAAGAACAAATAGAAGATGAAGTTCCTTGCTTGCAGGGAGAGAAGGAAGAATTCTTTGAAAAAGGCTAAAAGAGGGGGATAGGTTAAAGAGTGTAAAGTCTCTATTTATCAGATCGCTGCTGAATTTAAACTTCAGAGCGGTAGACAATTTCGAGTAACTTCCACAACACTGTCAGCATTCGTGTTATTTATTTAAGTAATTTAAGAGAGTTTCACGAACTAGGAGTTTTCACGTTTGTCTGTAATTACAGAAAGTACGTGAAGAATGTATGGTCGTTTGCAGTTTTGGAGACGAAATGAAAAAGATTCCGACACTTCGTTTCGCATTTCGGCCTGGAGCTACTTTCGGATGATAGAGGGTTTTCCACTTTTTACCAACTCGCTGTTACTTCCTTCTCGATCTTATCCTCTCTCAACTCATGCTTCACGTCTTCTGCGTCCCATTTCAATGGCTCAGGGTTGGCCCAGCCAAGTTATTCAAGTAGCTGTATGTGCTCTACCCTTCAATGTAAGCAAAAAACGACGAATAGCATCACGTACCACGAGTTTGAGGTGAAATTCTTTCAACGAAAAAGTGCAGTAGGGCACAGTGGTTTTCCCAAAACACAAATCCTGCATTTACCTTTTTTGAGTGACAAGACTTGAAACAAGAAAACCCAGGGTGACCGCAAAACTTCATTTTCAATGTTCCTTTTGACATTTCTTTGTCCAAATGACAAGGCTCGATCTCGGAAAAACCAAATCTGGTGCTGAAGAAAAGGCGCTAATGTTTCCAATACAATTTATCCGACCACTGTAATTACCGAAAACCGATCAAAAATACGGAAGAAAATTTGTAAATACAACACTAACATCGCACGTTTAATTGGTGCCTTTGGTACTGTCTCTCGTAGTCGCACGGTCAATACGTCGCATAGATAAATCGATTTCAAATTCAAGTTTCAAATTGCTTTTTCTAATGACAAGGTTCAATCACTGAAAACCCGAATAAAAAGATGCTATCTCGTAGAGACCAAATAAAAAGGTGCTGCACAGTTGATGGAACTGATGTTCCCAATACAATTTATATGGGATTTTGAAGCTGCGAGAGTTCGCCATGCGAGAGTTAGCACCTTTTAATTTGGTTTCTCCGAGATGGAACCTAGTCATTTGGACACGTCGATTTTTCCCGATCATTGATATTTAATCCCCAAAATTCTAACCTTGTAACATTTTTAATATAGAATATTTTATAAATAGAATAAAACTATTGAAGCACTCTGTCAAAAAAGGGGTCTGACTATTAAACTCATGATTTCGAGAAAATGAAAAAAGTGAACTAGCGTTAATTCGATTTATTAATCACATCTATTTTTTAAATTAGGACTAATAAAAGCCTTTTCGCGAAATTAGCATAGTTTTCGGTAGTCTCTATTATTAAATAATTTCCCTCTATTTATTTTCGATTCAGGACTTCTAATTTGAAGAATATTATAGAAACATTATTTAAGTGGTAGAACTCATTTCCAGCTTTTTTTCTTAAGTTTATCGCATTTTTATCGTAAGTTATGATTTAACCTTCAACGGACACTTTAAAAATTACTTAGTCCCCCTTTCGACAAGCATCATACTTTGAAAATTAGTTTTAAGATTAAATTGGGGATTAGGAATATACTTTGTATTGTAGAATTCAGTAGAAAAAATGTAATAGGCCCTTTTTGCGTCTTTAGTTTGATTTCAAATAGAACACTACTTTGGCTTCTTTTTGACAGAAAGGTTCAGTTTTAAATTCAAATTTATAAATATTTTATTATTTCCAGGGCTACCACAGCCTGATTTAATTAAGAAAGTGACCAAAAGTGACGGACTTCTAACCCCAAAAGTGACTAAATGTGCATTAATGATGTGATTCTTCTTTTGAATCTTGCAATGTGTTTGTATTTTTGTAATTGTGATGAAATTTATAAGGATTCCAGGTAAAATTTAGAAAGTTCCAAGTGAAATGATCATACTTAAAAACAATTCAAGCTACATTCGAAAGAATTCAAATGAATCATAAAATGTTGAGAATAGAAAAATTTCAAATGATTTCATTACAATTCAAATGAATTTAGAGGAATTTGAGGAAAATGAACAAAATTCGATGAAATTCATACAAATTCATGGTGAATGAAATAAAAATTAAGCGAATAGAAAACATTTAAAAAATTTTAAAAAAATCATCAGATTCAATAATATTGAAATTAATTTAGAAAAATTCAAGGAACCTAAAAAGAATTTGATGAGAAACCTGAGAATTCAAAGTGAGTTTAAAATATCTCAAGATAAATTGAATAAAAAGTGAGACAAAAAAAAATCGAAAGGTTCCTGGAATTGAGTAGAATTAAGTGAACTTAGAAGAATTCTAGTGAATTCTATTGATTCAGGAGAATTCCAAAGAATTGAAAAGAATTTATAAGAATTGAAGCTGAAATAATAAGAATTAAGGGTCAATTCCAAATGACTTTAAATGAATTGCAACAAATATTTTTAATTCGCTTCAAATCTTGGAAACTAAGAAATCGTTAACCCCTTGTGAATAAATTCTTGCAAATTCATGAAAATATTACGAAATCTTGTGAAATAACATGAGATTTCATGGTATTTTCTTAAATCCTCGAAAATCTATAAAAATACCTGGAGATCTTTTGAAACATTTTGAGAGCTTTTAAAATCCCTTAAAATCATTGGAATTCTTGGAAATCTGATGAAATCCCTTGGAATCTTGTAAAATATTCAAAACCCTTATGGGTCCCATTATATCATTCGATATTTTCCAAAAAATTCTAGGAAATTGATTGAGACTCCATGAAAAATTTTTTAGGTCGATTAAAATCATCCCTGTAACTGATCTTTAAATAAATAATTGTACCAAAATTACACGAAAATACTAAACTTTAAATAGTTTTGTGTTAGTTAACACAAGTTCTTTAAACATAATTTTACATTATGCCCTACTGCAATATAGGATAATTTAATCAATCCACGAATTCAAAGCAAATTGTTAGCAAGTAGCGCTTTGTGCGCCTGGCGATACTAATGAATTGAAAGTTAACCTCGACTTCAAACCACCACCAGCTTTTTGCGAACGCTGGTGGTCGTATGACCTGAATTTCTATTGGCAATCAGTCTAATAGGTATAGCTTAAAACTACAGCATTGTCACAATTATTTTTTTATTAAATTTTCTTTCGGTCGCTTGAAACTGAAATATCCGGCTTCGGCGTTGCGTTCAGCGTCAACATCGGCTAAATTGATCAAAAGAATTTCTCCATCTGTAAAGGAAATTATTAGGTAACAAACCAGCTTTTTCATGTTTTAAATTATGATCATTTGTCTTATTATTAATGCCTCATTATGCAATTCAACCTATTTTTGTCTGAGAGTATTCGCCGAATGCGGAAAACATATGTTAAATTGTTCTAACTATTTTAAAACTGAAAAACAATTTTTATCTGGGTCAATCCGTTGATTTTCTTATATACCACGCGGCATACATATTATGAATATTTATACGCACATGCTAAAACGGAGATTCAAATTGTTAGAGCCAAAGAATTTTGTTTATTTTACAGAAATACACATGGAAGTGGAAGTGCTTGTCGACAATTTTATTCGTGTCGTCAAATTATAGCATAACCATTTAGTTTCGGGATATTGCGAAAGGCTTCACTGATCTTCCAAGAACGATTGGTGTTATTCACTGTGGATGTAGGGTTTCTCTTACAGAATTCTTTTTGTTAACTTGCTATTTGTATTAGATTTTCCTTATATTCCATTTACATGCTCTATACATGAACACCTTCACTACCTGCTGATTTGCAGAATTTGCAAACTCAGCTATTATTATCACGCTTGTGAATTCAAAGTTTCATATATTAGAGTTGGTCAAAGTGATGCAGAGGCAACTGCAATATTGCATAATGTTGCAATTTCTGCTCACCGTGACTCTAAATTGTATGCACATGTAGATAGCCAAAATTCAAATGTCTTTGTCAGCTCCACATCTCGACCAATCGTGACTAACTATTCAGACGCACAGCGCGACGTCAAATGTACGTTCTGAATCCCGTGGTAATGCAGTTCTGTGCATATTAATTCGCGTCACCTGGACTATGTACACCAACCTATGAATATTCATTTAGCAAATATTTTTAAGTATACGGGTGCCAGTATTGTTAGTGAAATATTGGTTGGACTCTGATTATTGAATAAAATCATCATAACAGACGATTTATATTCTTGGGAAAGCATATAATATAACATTATTCTTTTATATATTTTTCCAGACTATTCATAAATGAACCTGAATAGAATTCAATGCATTGAGCAATTACTGAAATCTTGAATCACTAAGCGTTTCTGTGGCCAATCGCTGTTCATCCCGCATTGACAGGGACATTAGTGAGATGGCGTAAATTAGCGCATCAGTGCCCAGTCCTTCTACCTATGCGGACAGTAATTATTGACGCGAACTAACCATTGGCCACTAACTGCCCATTGATTGGCCAAAGGCATCCCCATAATCAATGGAAGAGTCATGTCAATGAGTGCTTTCGACCCCATGTTTCCGTCCGTTACGTGCCCAAAACTTTTTCTGGTTTCAGCACACCAAATTAAGACCCTTGACCTGGTAAAATGAGGTTAAAGAGACAAATCCTACAACATTTTTAAGAGAAAGTAAATGTTTCCCTTGCAAAAATGCCAAATCCGTAAAATACCTTGTAGTTTTCCTATGAGCACTTGACTGTAAAAGAAGCTTGTGTCAATTTGATCAAAACAAGCTTTTTTTCTTCTGAAAGACAAAACTCACAAATCTCCCTAAACACGATTCGTAAAGACGAAAAATAGCTTTTTCTAATAAATAATAATTCAAAAGAAAATGGTATCTCATCAGAAGACGACCACAGAGTAATTCATTGTTAACTCTCCTTACTCTGTCTAACATGTTGATAGATTTTCAAAAAGCTACAAAACTATTCATACAAGCCCAATACAGAAGACTTTATATTATCTCGAAACAAAATTCAAAAACAAATTGAAAGAACAAACCACCTGTCAGTAAGTATTCCTCCAAAGATCTATCCAAAGAGACCTTGGCTGATAATAAATGTATAAGCAACTGAAAAATCATGCCTTTAGTGCTCCATTGTAGAATGCGTTATAATTTTTTCAAGCAAAATTCTACAATAACTTCAAAGTTCGTCAAAATGTTCATTTCAGTCAGGTAAATGCAAACAAGAATAAGCTTTTGACATGCGAAAAATCACATTTACTGGTCGAATTCTTTGAATTTGATATTTTAGCCAACAGACTTGATGATCGACTGGATATAATTTGGAATAACGTCACACTACCTCCGACAAACCACCGTTACACTGAAAATTGTCGTAGTGTGTTAAGGGGGAATTCAGAAATTGAAAAAATTCGGAGGACATCATACTAGTTAAGTTACGTCACCAGATTTTGTATTCAAGTCAATGCAATAAGGGATAATGTATGAGGTGAGTTTATTCAAATTCCATCAGAGATAAACGTGTATCAGTGGTTCAGTGCAAGCAATGTAGAAGAATATTTTCATTTATCCGACTCAAAACAATTTTTTGGGACAAACGAAAAATATGTTATCAGATTTTTGGTACTGTGCCCACTGACACTTGTTTTACTGTAATGGAATTAAATTAGATTCCCCAAGTCCCAGCAGCATTGAAATCTAGTATCGGTAATGTTCCCAAAAAATTGTGTTGAGTCTGAGAAACGAAAATATTTTCTCAAATATCTGGCACTGGGCCAATGACTCAAATTTTACTGTAATGGAATCTGATTAAATTTCCCAAGACACTTTATCTTTTATTGCATTTACTCGAATAAAAAATCTGTTTGGAGAATTGGTATATGGCCGTTCAAAAAATACTTAACGATTGTGTGGGGGAGGGGAGTCACATAAACCGCTACGTCACTGTTAAAGTTAAATATACTTACTATAGAAAAAGCGTTACCAATTGGAGCGGAGATTAAATTCGACAGAAAAAAAACCTTGCGTATTTTTTGAAGAGCCCCAATGATGTTCTCGGAATTTTCTGATTTGTCTAAGTACAAGAATGGAAAATATATGTGAAGTACCGGTTATTACATTTAGACAATGTCCCCAGTAGGAGTTTCTGTCTGAACTGTTGTTAATTTACCCCTTAAAGCATCTACTCACTTAAGAAATCTGTTGGTAAAAATAACAAATTCCAAAAATTTTCCCAGTGAGAATGATTTTTCGTGTGTATGAGAACCGTATCCCTTTCTGCAGTTGCCTTATTGAAAAAACATATCACGAAACCTTGGAATTATTGTAGAATTCTGCCTAAGAAAATTTTGAAAAATTCTCCAATGAATCACTAAAGGATTGATTTTTTTAGTAATTTGTACATTTATCATCAACCAAGGACTCTCTGGATAGATCTTCGGGAAAATCCTTGATTATGGAGATGTGTCGGCTTGTCTTTTAGAAGACAAAAAAGCACGTTATTATCGAATTGACAATTGTTTTTTTATTCAAGTGTGAGTTTGTCTATGTGCCCAAACAGGAATACTCTACAGAGCTAGGATTTAGGTAGAAATACACTATTCCCGTTCCTGTTTGGATTCAAGCGGCCTTAGAAAAACTGCAGGGTACCTTGCGAACCAGGCATTTGTGCCAGAAAACCGTTTATCTACTCTGAAAAAGTTTAACGAAATCAGCCTGTTTCACTTAACTTCTTCGGGCCTAGGCCTTTAATATACTCTCTTGAACCACACTCCTGATATCTTGATATCAAGGTAGAACTTGAATTGCGGTCTTAAAGCAGCTTCTTCCTGAAGTCTCTTTGCTAATTTCCATAATCTAAAAAGTCTTCAAATACGAACTCGATATCAAATACTTTTACTTTAAGTCTTGGCGAGAGTCAGATAAAACGAAAAAGAAGAGAGACAAGTGGTTTCGAGTGTAATAAGATTGGGAGGAAAGGAAGAACAGAATGACGAACAAATGGATAAAGAAGGGAAATAGGAGAGGGCAAAGTCTTGCAAGCCGCTTTTGTCGCATGTTGCCAAGTGATCTTCGATAGTTTCGTTTCCATTGGTTGATCGAAAAGAATGGAGTCGTGGCGTTGATGGCGGCTTGAAGACAGTGTGCCGGATGGTGAAGATGCGAACATTCCTCCTGACTCTCCATCTGTTAGAGGACCGATCAAAAGTGGAGTGGCTAGTCAACAACCTGGAGCTTTCGAACTCTGATGCACTCGAAGGGCTGTCATTCGAACGAAAAGCTCTCCTGGTTTCACGACGTTATCGTCCAAGTGCATTTAACACCTCTGCACAAGACAATATCCTTGTGGTTCTCGTTGGCATCAGCACGTTTAGAACAATCACATTCTCTCAGAACCACTCGCGTAATTTTTGAAATTATTGCTTACTTTCTTTTCCAAATCTTGGTAAGTATAAAGCTGTACGCGATAACAGAATAGAGTGGAGGACCATTGTTTAGAAGAACTGTGTCGCAAAAAATGTCATGGGAGTGATCTTGGATACTCATGGACCCACGAGAAGAGCTTTGCTCAGAGGATGTGGTTAAAGACAAGAGTATGTGGAACTACCTATGGGGTTATCTGTCAGTTTTTGTGTTTTTGTGTAAACTGTCACATACAATGACTTTTTCAAGCTCTCCACCTGGAGTGATTACTAGCGAGATTGATCAGCGACCTGTGTCGCAGCGATGTCGTGGCATGCTGTTTCAATGAGTATTACGTGAATTTTAATCGATCTAAAATTTATCCCTTCACCTATACCTCCCTTACTTACCCTTATCATATAAATTTCTTCATCCCCGATATTTTGATATTTGATAGAAATGTAATCTTTTTTGGTTGAAAATTGATTCTTTTAAATTGAAAAGTCTATTGTTATACTTTTGGTTCAGAATTCATCTCTTTTGGTTAATAATTGATTTATTCTGTCGAAAACTCAATTATTTTGTTAAGAAATCATCTTTCTTGGTCGAAATATCAACTGCTTTGTTAAGCATTCCTCTTTTTGAATAGAAAATTCGTCCCTTTGGATTAAAAACTTAGCTCAGGTAGTAAAATCACCTTTTTTGGTTTAAAGTTAATTCTTTTCAATTACAAATTCTAATATTGTATTTTTGATTTAGAATTAATTTATTTTAAATATTAATTTAAATATTATGTTCTAGATTCAACTCTTATGTTGAAAAGTCATCTTTTTTGGTTGTGAATTCAACTACTTGTTTGGACAACTTTGTAAACAATTTATTTGTTCCGTTCAAGATTTATCTTTCTGTTGGAGAATTGAACTATTTTGATGAAAATTCCTTGTTTTTTGTAGAAGATTTATCTGTTTGGTTGAAAATTCAACTGTTCTATTGTAAATTTGTTTTTTGCTGTACTATTTGGTTGAAGATTTACCATTTTTGCTGAAAGATTATTCTTCTTGGTTGAAAGTTCAACTATTTGGCTGGAAATCAACTTTTTTGTTGAAAATTAATATTTTCGGGTGGAAATGGAAAATGCGTGTACAGAAGTTAGTGCTTTTGATTCGAAAACTTAACTATTTTTGGTTGAAATATTCTTGTCTTTCTTGAAAATTCAACTTTTTGGTTGGAAATTCACTTTTTTTGGGTAAGAATGAACTTTTTTGTTGAAAATTAATTTTTTTGTGTTTAAAAGTGAAATGTTTTCTGACAAAATTCGACTTTTTACCTCGAAAAGTCAAATAATTTGTTGAAAATTGGTCTTTTTGAGATTCGAATTCAACTATTTGGTTGACCATTCGTTTTTATTGGTATCAAATACAACCCTCATTGGAAATTCCTCTTCTTAGTTGAAACATTCACTTCTGTGAGTTGAACAGTCGACTACTTGGTTAAAAATCCTAATTTTTTGTGACAATTCGTCCCTCTCACTCAAAATTTCAACTATTTGGTTGCAATAGATTTAATACTTTCACGATGATTCATTATAATAAATTTAAATTTAAAATTTTAAATTTTTGCACACGATTGAAACCCGAAAAATCTTTAAATTTTACATTTTAAATTTAAATTTATTATTTGGTTGCAAATTGATCTTTCTTGGTTTGGGGTTATCTTTTTTATTAATAATTAATCTTCTCGGGTTCAAAAGTGAAATGTTTTCATTCAAAAATTCGACATTATATTTCGACTGGAAATCTCAGAAATATGATACCTACATGTATTTTATTCAAAGGAATTTATTTCCCTATTATTTCTACATTTTCGTGACAAATCAGCCCATTTTTCCTGTTTTTGTAGCATTTCGGGCTGTGAAGCTTGGATATAGTTATATTCGTCAAAGCTCGGCATAAAAAAATCGATTTGGAATATAATCACAATAATCTCACCATTGCAGAATTGTTTCGTATAAAATGAACATTGCTTAATGCATGAATCGAGGAAAGTCCAGAAGAAGACCTTCAGAATAGTAGCAGGAGATCTGGAGACCTTCAATTTAAGCAGGAGGAAATAGCGGTCATCGCAGGAAATGGTCCTCCTTCCTTTCGATCTAACCTCGGCAATATTGTCGAGTGGAAAATAACGAGGAGGGTCGAGTCTCAAAATTGTAATCGGTTGCTAAGCTTCAAGTCGATAGTAAGGCGATTAGGTGATCGTTATCAGTGGTGCAGAACTGCCTATCTGATTTTAGAGAGTATTAACTAATGTGGGTTTTCCGGTTGCTTGGGAACCAATAACAGTATCATTAAGACTCAGTTTACACTTTCAGATTGCTGGAAAACGATAAGCAGGACCACAAACGACGAGAGTAGTGAAACAAGATTTCGATCACTCAAAAAGTAGAAACCGCCGTCTCTCTGAGTGTCACATTTAATGTTATTCCCTTTTAGACAGACAGACCTAAGAGAAATGGTGTAATCTGGAGAAGAAAACCAAGTTTTAGTGATCATAACAAAGGTAGAATCAAATAATGAATTTCCACTTCCAGAATTAGAAATTCCTAAAATTTTAATAAACTTAAAATAAATAAATAAAATAAATAATAAATAAATTTAAAAAATATATTGCTCATCTTGTTTACGTGAGGAAAACTTGTTTACTATTGGGAATACAACAGTACTGTCTATAAGAAATGAACAGTTGCATGTTTGAATAAATAGTTGAGTCTTCAAGCCGAAAAGACAATTTATTTGGAAGCCAATTGAATTTTCAACCAAGAAAGATAACTTTTCAACCAAGAATTCTTTTACCAAACAGGATAAATTTCCATGAAACGGTTGAATATTCGAAAAAAGACATGAGCCTTGAACAAAATTGTTGAATTATCAGCCAAACAGTTGGATTT
The DNA here is from genome assembly GCA_932178445.1 of Andricus quercusramuli. Lineage (NCBI taxonomy): Eukaryota > Metazoa > Arthropoda > Insecta > Hymenoptera > Cynipidae > Andricus > Andricus quercusramuli. Next base: position 40,911 of record CAKNXH010000601.1, read on the forward strand.
TCCACAAAAAAGTTAATTACCAATCAAATAGTTGCGTTTGCGAACAAATCGTTGAATTTCAAGCAAAAGGGACGAATTTTCAACCAAATAGTTCGATTTTCCATCTACAAAGATGAACTTTCAACCAATTGGTGAATTTATTGAATGAAATAGACTGAACCAGATGACGAATTTTTAACGGAATAGTTGAGTTTTTTATAGAATAATTAAATTCTCACCAAAATAATTAAATTTTCAATGAAAGTGATGAACCTTCAACAGCGAAAAATTGACTTTTAGCAAATAAGTTTAATCTTCAACCAAGTAATTGAATTTTTAATAAAGAAAGATACATTCTCAACAAAAAATATAATACTTTATATTTCAACAAAACAAATGTTTTAATTTCATATAAATAACTGTCGAATATCACCAGCAAAGACGAATTATCAACGAAAAATGTAATAGTTGATATGTCAACCGAAAAATATTTTATCAATCAATCAAAATTAGTTGGATTCAACTAAAAAATACAAATAAAATACAAAACTAAAAAATTAAATAATAAAATAAAAAATCTGCCTACCACGAGGCACGTAAAATTGAGCGCGTCTGCGAGGCGCACCTGTTGGATCTTGAGCTTCGCGCTCGATATGATATTTATCTCGCGCTCCGCGCTTGGTCTTTGTACTTTCCCCACATTTCTACATAGACCTTTCAAAATTAAAGGTCAAAGCATCGTCAACTGTAATTTGGTATAAATAAATAAATAATAATAAATTCTATTATTCATGAATACTTTAATATTTGTTCATTATTTGGCCGTAATCTTTATTGGCATCTACCCTGAAAAATTTTGAAACATTTTGATAAATGTATAATATTACAATTTATAATGGGAATTGATATTGAAACAGACGTATTTTCATTGTCTTGGTTTTATAGTCAAATAGTTGTTTGTCAAATTTTTTTATTTTTTCATTTTTAATGTTATTTTGTACGAGTAAAATAAAAACCACGCGTCCTGTGAAAAAATGATTCATGACAAATTTGTAGATCTTTTTTGAATGGACAATTTTTGTAGAGCCGTTTTTCTCGTATCTGTATAGTTTGACCGCACCAACGATATTCAGTTTTCACATAAAGCTACCTTCTCATTATAATGAGAATGTAAAAATAATATTCAAAAAAGGCGGTTCTTAGCAAAGACATATCTATAGATATAACTTAGGCAAAAAATTGTGTGAAATAAAATGTTATCGTAGCTTGTGTCGTTTATACAAAGAGTTAATATTTTTATTTCAACTGTATTTTTATAACAAATGTTCATAACAAATTTGTAGATATTTTTTTCTGACACAACTCTTGGCCCTTCACTTTTTTTGGGCAAAAATTTAATTTAATTTATATTTTATTTTTTGATTAAAACAGAAACTACGCGTTTCATAGAAAAATAATTAGTATCAAAATTGATATTTTTTAGGTGAAAAACTTTGTCCATCAATTTTTTTCATACCTTGCGTTGTTTTCCCATAAATTAAATTTTTTCAATTTTAATGTTATTTTTCACAATTAAAATAACCGTGTGTCTCGTCGGCCCGAAATTTGGGATACGTAGTGAAGTATTTTTCATAAGTTTGGCTAGTCGTCCCGAATTTTCGGGATGACTAGTCCATCCCCTTTTCCGACTCCCTCATTTTTTCGGGACGACTGGCCACAGCCTTGAAAAAAAGACTACCTGTCCTATCAGAAAACGATTAATAACAAATTGATAACTTTTTTTCAGTGAGAAATTTTTTATTTTATTTTTTTTCTGAACGCTTGTTTTGTCCGAAAATTTCATTTTTTTATTTTCAATGTCTTTTTTCTGAATATATCAAAAACTCCGCGTCCTATCAAATAGTGATTGATAAGAAATTTATTGATCTGTTTTGCATGCATCAAAATGTCAATTTTCGATTTTTCGGGAAAATTCCAAAATTCGTCATAAGAATCTTGTAAGGCTTTTAAAAATGAACGTTTTCCTTCTCTTGACTTTTTTCATATCATTCGTTGTTCGGCTTCAAATTGTCATTCTCCTTTGATTTTTTGAATTTTGAAAATTCTGTAACTCTGATAATTTCTTTTTCACCGAAAAAAGTCATGAAAATGAATTATTTGAATTTTCAAGTACTATGAATAGCACATAGAATTTTGAAATCTGGAAAAAAATGGTCTCCAACCTTTTCAAAATGCTCTAACTTTTTAAATTTTTATCCAAAACGACTGGCTAACGAACTTAACAGGAAAAAATGTGAACCAAATTGTTGAATTTTTAACAAAAATGTTAACTTTTGAACAAATTAGTTGAATTTTGAATGAAAAACGATCAATTTTTAACCAAGAATGAAATTTAAATAATAAAGATATTCAACCAAGTAGTTAATTTTTCAATCAAGAAGATTAATTTTCTACCAAAAAATATGAAGTTACAAAAAAATATATAAATTTTCAACCAAATAGTTTCATTTTTAATTAAAAGCGGTCAATTTCCAACTAAATATTCCAATCATCTACCAATGGAATGAACCCTAAATAAAATAGTGGTATTCCCAACCAGGTACCTAAATTATGAACCAAACAGATTAATTCTCAATGAAATGTTCAATAGTTGAATTTTCAACTAAAAAAGATCAATTTTTAACGGAGAATGAATCTTTAAACAGCAACAAAATCATTTCTAATATAGTCTTTCAACATTCTACGAAGAAGTTACGTTTCCAGTTAAGAAAATTAATTTTCAAGTGAAAGGAAACGAATTTTCAAGAAAAAAGTTGAATCTTCAAGCAGATAGTAGAAGAAATTTTTGACACAAAGATACGAATTCTGAACCAGAAATGTGATCGTAAACTCATTAATTGAAAAGTGTTAACTTTAAATGAAAAATCGTTTGATATTCTTATTGGATTCTCTTAAATCAGTTCACACGTAAGCGAAAAAAAGGTGAAAGGGAGGAAGTTTCTTGAAAACAGGGGAAAAAGATGAATACCATAAAAAAGGGAAAAAAGAATTTAGAGAAAAGAGTTAGGATCTGTATTAACCGCTGTATTTGCAAAATAATATCACGGATTTTCATTTTTTAAGCATATTTAAAAAAATTGTTATTCACATTCATATTTCCCTTGCGTTATATCATAAGATTGCAAGAAAAGGTTATTGCTTAAGGTATATGTATACTATCTCTTCTCCAGAAGATGTTCATGTTTTATGGGAAATTAACTCACCAAGTACCACAAGCTTCACTGGTCTGCCGGTAAGTGTTTTTCCCTCCTTGTTTTTAAGAGTACAGCTCCAGATTCCATCATCCTCGAGTCTGACGTTGTCGATATGCAAGGCAGCGGTTGAAGAGTCTCCTATATATCTATGACCCGTACCACTCATTTCCGTCCTTGTGTCGATTGTGATCATATCCACCGGATTATCGTCATGCAGCCAAGTTGCAGGTTCTATCCTGTAACTTCTGGCACAAAAAACAGAGGTCTACAACACGAATAGAATTCAATAAATCTAATTCTTTCAAGTTATATATTAAAAAGTGTCGACTACTGGTGTATTGTTTCGGAAAAAGGAGAACAAAAATCTTTCTCAACCCGGTTTTGAATCGTGAACGCCACTATGCATAAGTGGAGCGTTAATCAATTACTTGAGTCTGAAGAATCGTCACCGAATCAGAACAGATAAAAAAAAAATTGATTAGCATTTCGAACTCGAAAGTTCATTGCCTCACTACCCGATTCGGGTAGTGTTTCTAGGTGGATAAATACTACCAGTGTGGGCCCACCACACCCACGACGGGTCAACAACACGCAGTATTCCCGAACGGTCACCCATCCAAGTACTAACCGCGCCCAACCCTGCTTAACTTCAGTGATCTAACGGGAACTGGTGTTTTCAGCGTGGTATCGCCGTTGACAGATCAGAACATATATTTGAATAAAAGATAATATAACAATGACGTTAATTGTTCAAATTTATATTCTAATTCAGTGAAAATTCTTCAGACTGAAGTATTTATTAAAGAAAAATATTTACAAGCTGAAGAGATACAGACCCGCGTTACCCAGTAATATAGGAGACACAGAAAATGATCTTATGCAGTGTCTGTGGCAGCAATTGAAAATTCGCTTAAGAAAATACTCTGAAACTTGTCACTTATCGAACAAAAATAACAATTGTTTATGAAATTGATAAATACCATCACAGAAAAAACAGAAGATAAACTTTACATCGATTACCGACGAAAGATTCTCTGCAACAAAACTTAACTTCACATGATAAACTTTACACAAATATCGGTTAAACTTTCTTTTTTATTCCATGACAAACACATGTATTTTGAAAGGCGCGAAGTTGGCTGAACAAAACTTTATCGCCCTAAAACATTTCCTGCAACCAATTTTATTCTTAGTTTTTTCTGTGATCTTTAGCATGAATTTAACATGAAACTGCTATTTTGCATCTTTTTGGGTCGAATTAAAATTTATTAGGTGGAAATTATTTCTCGAAAATTTCCCAACAGGAGACTGCACCTTAACTTAGGAAAATTAAGTACAAGGTACTTTTTCATTTCATCAAAAACCGAGCTTTTTCCATTCCGTATCCCATGTTGATTTCAAAAGCCCGAAGGCTTTCATAACTGGGAATTTCCTTTTTCAGAAAACCACCAAAATTTATCACCTCTTGATCAACAAAAATTGAACGTCAAATTTTTACATGTATAAATTTGGACCACCCTACAATACACATTGAATAATTTGAATATTGGACTTATTTTATTCATCTGCAGATAAGTCAATGTAGTCAACACCAAAAGTCTCTAGAGCTCAAGTTACATATTGCTTTCTAAGTTCATGAATTAATTTCTGTGAATAGGTACATGTTCTCTATTGCAGAATATATCAGTGAGTATAGTTACGTGAACAAAATAATCTCTCATTGATATGTTGAAAACAGGCAATGACACAGTACCTGGCCCCAGGCTGCAGAAGTTTTGAGTAGTTTCCTTCGAGTTCGCAGGGCAAAATAACTTTGCTGTGTGGTTTCACAACGAGCTCGATAGGGGACCTGGAAGACGTCGCCGAGGCAAGGTATGGCACGTCGCTTGTAGTTGGCGAAATCGTCGTCCATGACTCTTCATTGGGGGCTAAAAGTGCCGCGGGCTGCGCCACGTCATCTGCTACTGACGTCAAGGTCGAGGTACTCGTTGTGGTGCTGGTCGTTGTCTTTCTACTTCGCCTACTCCCATCCTGCTTCCCTCGAAGGGCAAAGAGACCAGCCTCATTCACGGATCCTGAAAAGGAAATAATAATAATTTATTATTATCATTATTATTATAAAATTAAGCCAAATCCCTTTCGGGATAAGCGTAAGTAAAGGATTGAAATTTGAATTTGAAATCGATTGATCGACCCAACGATTCGACCGCGCTACGGAGACAGGCAGTATTAACGGCACTACCTAAACACGTGAGGTTAGTGTCATGTTTGCAAATATTTTCGGCATGTTCAATGGAATATCGGTAGTTGTACCGTAATTATTATCGCAGTTCTACTGGGAACCAGTGTCATTTTCATAGATATCAGTTCCTCCCAGTGGGATCCTACGGTGGTAGTTTAAATTGTTTCTGTTTTGACAACACATAATTTTTTTATCATTAAATATGAGGTATTATTTTTAGAGCATCAAACCAAATCCCTTACGGGGTGAGCGTAAGTATGGTATTTGTGGAAGAGGCGATAGATTTCAGATCAATCTCGAAGTCGCTGTTGCGTATGGAAACATCAAGCTCATCCCTTAACACCGCTCCAACAAGGATTGCTTATCGATCACTCTAGCAAACACCCCAGGTAGAGAGTTGATCAAAACCATCTTACGTTACGGTATACACATAAACACTCGAGCTGATTAATAATCCCATAGGAAAATCCATACTCTTTACTCCAGCCACATCCACTAAGTGAAGCTTTCCACGAAGGCATACAACTTTTGCTTCATGTGGATCTTTTCATGCAAGATCCGGTATTACTATGGCTTTTTATATCTTTTCGATTCATACCATCAATAAATTATCATTATTATTTTATTGAAAAAAATCTATAGCTTGGAGGTAAGCACATTTTTAACGCACATAGGAGTTTAGGCCGACAGGCAGTAAGGTGAGTAGGGTGGCAGTTAGATAGGTCTATCAGTTAGATAGGTTAGATAGGTTAGCTAGGTAGACAGCAAGGGGCTACTCACTAAGAAATCTTAGATTGCCGCGAGGAAATCTTGAGAGAATTTCTAGAGGAACTCTTGGAAATCTGTCAGTAATCTAGTATTTGTGAGAAATCTTGGAAATCTTTTGCTGAGTAGGCAGAAGTGAGGTGGTGCAGGGCATTCCGACATACGCTCCTATGCGTTGACAGAATAGCCGACAGAATCCAGAAGCGGCCAAGTTTAGCCGAGTCTAGAATCCCACATGAGTTCTGATCACGAGTAGAGTCGCAAATCACAGAACTCCCGGCAATTCAAACGAAATGTTGGAAGTCTCTGCAAGAATTCAATAATGATTGCCACATTCTCAGTTTTAAGATATCCAGATTTCGTAGTGAGTAGCCCCGCGGTAAACAGGCCGGACAAATCTGATTCTTTATCACAAACTATGAGGAAATAAAAAAAATAATAATGCAAAGGATCAAAAAGTGAAGAAGACCTGAATAGGGTGTAAGCCTCATGTAGTTAGTGATCTCTCAATTAGCTTTTTTACCTTTGTGTGCTATAGCATGGTGGGCACTAATTACTACACGCGCACACTTATTTCCCTTTATTCCCACTTTTTGCTATGAAAATTTATGTTTGTATGGTTAGTAAAAGTAATGAAAATAAAAGCAGCTGTTTCGAAGAGATTTTTCTCAGTTATTTCCGCATAATATGAGCTGTATTCCACATGTAATATTCTTTTCTGCCAGTTGCAGAAATAAAATTTTAATACAACGCTGTTTCATTCGATAACTGAGGTGCCATATAAAGGATATTCTGTGCTTCGAGCGAACATTTCTTTTCTCGACAGGTGTCTTCTAGGTAGACAAATATAGGGAAAAAAGATAGAGGAATAGAAAGATTGTAGTGAAAAGGATAAATTTGAACTTGAGAAAAAATTCAGAAAATATGTTAAGGTTGTCGACTAGCGAGGTTACATGTAAGTTGTCGATGTAGTGACGGTTTTCGATCTGCTTGTCTGGTAGTTTTTCAGAAACTTTATTTGATATCAAGCTTTCGCCCGGCGACGCCATGTACCATCAGGAATGCATTATTGGAAGGAACGTCTAACAGTGATATATATGGAATTAAAAAATTTTGAAGACAAGAGTGTTGACAATTACAGAAAAACCTGTTCTTGGTGAAAGCTCTGTAAAAGAAAAAAATTTTTATTCTTTATTTTTAACTCCACTCCTGGACAGGTAGAAGACTTTTATTAAATAATTTTAAACAATTTTGGGCAGCACTCAATATTGCTAGGTGCCTGTCCAAAAGCTTACTCCACTCCTAGATGGGCACCCTATAGCAATGTGAAGTGCTGCCCCAAATTGTATCGAATTATTCACTACATTGACAACCTACATTTAGAAAAAAAATGTTTACAAGATAGACGTCAGCATCACTACATCCTTTATATGTAATCAAAATTAACAAGAACTAGAATTTCCGTAACTGTTTCAATAAAGTAACTTTATTGCATGTTTTATGGGGTTTAATTGAATTATTCAGCGTAATAGTATAATATAATCAAGTACAGTATGAATGGATAGATAGAAGATGGTAAATATTCTCGGCGCTAAGACTTGATTAAGTTAGAGAAGCCTCGGAATTCGATAAAGTTTGCGACAACACTGAATCCCTCCTCAACTCGTCGTCGCCCTTACTCTCGACACTTCCTATCCAGACGCCATTTTGAGCATCTCGACGCTCTTACGACGAAAACTGCCTGTCCTACCACTCGGTAGACCAAGACTTGGCGGAAAACTAATTACAGTCCTGATGAGCCGCGAATAGCTCGAAGTAGCAAACCCACCGTCGTGTCCTCCAAGAAGGACTAACGATGCTGGAATAGGCGAATTGATTACCAACACATAGTTCATTATCTCCAACACATAATAATCTTGGACCATTTTTTTTATCTTTTCCCAAAAAATATGAGTAGTGTTGTGAAACAATCAAAATATTGCTGTTTATTTAGGAAAACTTTTAATGAGGTAGATTTAGGAGGCTCAGTCTTCGCCAAATCAAGCGATTCGTCTACCTTTATAATCTTCGAAAAATTGGAGAAATCGTTAGGATGAAAACGATTCATATTTTCAGAAACTCTCATATCTCCAGATGAATATATAACTGTCAACTCAGCCAAATACTCACTTTTACAAATAAAATATTATAAATAGAAGTACTAAAAATCCCAGTTACATATCTCCAATCAGCCGTTTGAGCTCACAGAGTAATCACCATCCAGTATTCTCCGGTTGATGAATTTCAAGTTTAAAGGTTACCAATATCCAATTTCAGCTTTGAATCGAAACTATAAGGAAATCGTAAGATATTATTGAAAATTTGTTTTCTCAGACGTATTCTTACACTTTTTAAAAACATATTTGCTTATTTCACCTATGTTGTGAGAACGGGGTATTTACGGACTTGTAGGGTAATTTTCGACATTCCTAAGTTGATCGTTTAAATCATTTAAGGTTGTTTTAACTAGAATCTGGAATCAGTGTAAGCCTTAACTGGTTCCAGATTACAGTTAAAACCACCTTAAGTAATTCAAACTAAATCCAATTTTCTGATTGATCACTCTTGTTGGTGATTACTGGATCGATGTCGAAGTAGTCAATATCGACTAATCACCATGCTAATTGAATATTAAAATAAATTGTTATATTTCACTTTAATGATTTTTTCATCTGTCAGTAGACTATTATATCCTAACAAAAATATCTGTGATGCAAAAGATTTTCTAAGTACAACTACTTGAATTTGTGAAATCAAAGTTGGCCAAGTAATTTGGGAAACAACATTCATAAGAATTTTAGACATTATACAACTTAGTGAAATCATATTATACCATCAAACTCTCAAACGCAACCATTTTTATTACCGAAAAAATGTTGAAATCAGTTAATACTTTTTGTTTCCTTTTTTTATTTCAAAATTAAAAAAAAAAAGGATTTTTTCACATGAAAGGAAAAGAAGAACATGTTTTTTAGTTCAAGCTGTGAAAATTCCTGGTTCGACATATTCAAGTTTTTCACAAGACGGGTGCATTTAACGCAATCCAAACAAACATGTTTCTTGAATACTTTCAAAAAATTGAAAATTAGGCACAACCTTTTTTCAGGTATTCTAATTTTTTATTATTAATGACTAGCAATAACTGTGCATTTTGAAAATTCACCAAAATTTTTGAACCAATGAGAAATTTTGTTTAATTTTAAAAATTTGAAATCGTTAGATAAAAAAAGAGAGCAGAAGATATAAACCGATTTCCACTAGACTTTTCTAGAATCGCGAACAAATTATAAGAAATTCATCATGAGAAAATCATTATCGACCTATATTAAATGTCCTCTAATATTTTTTTGTAAGGGGGTATTACAAGGTATTGTAACAAATTCCATGGGATTGCAAGGGATTGCACAGAATTGCAGAGAAAGTGTACACTAGCTGCAGGAGTAATTATCCACTCGCAATAACATAAATTACGTGTCCGCAAGCTCTTTCTCACAATTTCCAATTACATTATTTACTCTGCATTATTGGTAATCAATAAATGACAAATGTTCAGTTTTCCCTTTGGATTACTTTCAAATTATGAACATGTTCGTATTCCAAAGTGCCGCGAATAAAAACTTGTACCTCTGAATGCAGCTATAAAAGCGCAGGGCAAACTAAAGTGATATTCAGTAGTAACAGCCGGTATGGTACGCCTTTACGGATTCTCTGCATACTATGCACCGCAAACTTTTTGGTGAATTCCTATCTTGCTGAGGTATTCCTCGCTCTACGAGGTAGTAACAAAAGACTTTTCCTTATGCATTGTCTCCTGAACGTCACATTTAAATTGCAGCTAGGATTGTGGGGTTGGAATACGAAAGACCAAAACGAACGCAGAAGTCAAATACTGCATGCAATCGAAAGAAAAGTGCATGCATTGTTATTATATTAGAGCCCCACTGTAAGGAAGAAAATATTTTTATTTTTTTCTAATAATGTAATGTTTTTCTACAAAATCGTATCTTTCCCTTATTTAGTGAGGTTTGATAGCCTCGGGCAGAATGTGTCAAACGCACGATCGGGTATCCATCCTTTGTTTACCACTCACAAGCATTTGGCACATTGGGGTCAAATTTTGCATGAATATTTACGAGTCCTACAAGCGTTGGAGAAAAATATTTAGAAATTGAAGAAACTTGTAAATCCAAGTAACAAAAATAATCTTACTGGGATCCTGAATAAAGTCCCACTAAAGTGTTGGGTATGAGAGAAATCAATACTTATGTACTAGAAAAGGGCCATTTTATTTCTTTCAACATTTTTCAGGCCCTAAATCACTTTCGGGACGTAAGTACTAAAAAATTTTCATTATATGTTCTTTTAAATGTTTACTTGTAAAACTGGACATTTTTTAAACTTTTTACGTACGTGAGTCCTATTTCAGCAGTACTTTTTTGAGACATAAATCCCATCAGCACTTGTAAAAATTAAAGAAAAAATTAAGTGAGAATTTGCCTGTACTTCAGTGCTAAAAAAGTTCTGGTGAAACGAGACATATTTTAACCTAATTTTGTACTTCATTCGCATTTTAACGGTACTCTTTTGGGACATAAATATCATGATCACTTGTAAAAGAGTGAAGAAATGAAATAAAATAGAACTCTCCTCGTACCTTTGTCGCAATTATGATTCTGGTTTTGCCAAAAATTCTGAAGAATTTAAGTTGAACTTTTCCGGTACTTTTGTTCGAAAAAAGTCCTGCTCAAAATAAAATATTTTTAGCTATCTTGGTGCTTCAGTTCTATCTCAGGAGGAATTTAATGGAACATAAATCACGTGAGCAGTCGTTGAAAAGGCAAATAAAACATGGAACTTTTTAAGTATTTTCTACCCGAAAATTATTCAGGACTTGTACAAATTAAAAAAAAAAAGTTAAGTGGGATTTTCCAACACTTTTCTCCTAAAAACGCCCTGCTGAAGTAGGACATTTTTCTAGCTTTTTTGGTACCTCAGTTCTACTTCAGTAGGATCTTTCAGGAATATGAAACCCATCAGCACTTCTAAGCATGTTAAATAAATATTACATAGACAATTTTCAGTATTTTTGTCTCAAAAATTATTAGGAACTTGTACACTTGAAAAAAAAAGTAACTGAGACTTTCCGATACTTTGGTCCTAAAAAAATTCTTTGTGAAACGGGACAAATTTTGAATTTCTTTGGTACTCGAGGCCTCCTTAGGCAGAACTTTTTTAGGACATAAATTCCATCAGCATTGGCCACCTTAATTTCATAAAAATTGAAAAAATAGAACTTAATTGAAAATCGAACTTAACTGAGAAGGATTGGTCTAGGATTGGTTGTGTGAACAAATGTTCACAGACCACAGTTTCTAAACAAATTATTTTTAATGGAATTCAAGGAAAGTGATTATGATTCTTTAGTAAAATTTAAAAAAAATCGAAATATATTTCTTCACTTTTTATTGGTAAGAAGTGATCCTCGCCAATTTTAGTATACCATATTTACCAATTTAGAAAGAAATTAGCATATTTGAATAATATCGAATAATTTCCCAAATGGAAATCAGTAGAGTTGTGCGGAATATTTTAACCGGAAAGATAGATAATGATTTATTAACATTGAACCATTTTTAAAAAATTGGTGAAAACTGACAGTAATATAAACTTCAATTGCGAAAAATATTGTTGATTTCCTGCAGAGACCTGATTTTTTTGCACGACAACTATCTCAAAACGAAACCATTTAAATATCGCAATGTTTCCAAACAATTGTGACCCTAGAACCCTTCAGAACATTACATAATATTTAAATAACACTTTTAATTATCCATTTAATATGAAGAAATGAAAAAATGAAAGAATAGGTATAAGTTATTATGAATTAAGCAAGTTTATTAAACATAACGTTCTTTTAGTCCTCATAAATATCTAAATGTGTAAAAGTGGTCAAAATTAAATAAGGATGGTCTCCAATTAATGAAAGTGACTTTGTAAAAGTACAGGTAATTTCCAAATGGTATAAACTTTTAGGAGTTTTATGATTCCTAAATATACTTATATTATCACTATCGGATAATTAAAGAAATGAAAAATACTAAAATAATAATTAACGTAATTACACGCATATAAACCGCACCTTTTTTTATTTGTTCAGAGCTTCACGGTTTAAAGGAAGTTGGATTCAAATAATTATGAATCCACTACTATGAATCTTTTTCCAGGTTTCCCAGGTGAGTGGACGCCCTTAAAAGAACCCCATAGAAACCGTTGATGCGGCTTGTTATTGAGTGACAGATGGATAAGCGGAAAGGTAATTTGGAACAGAATGAGATTAGTGAGGGAATGGGGTAGCTAAGGGATGGGTACAGGCAGAGCGAAAAAAAGAAGGCGGAGTAAAATACAGGGAGGTATAGGCAGTTTAGAGAAAATTATTGATGAGAGACTGTGGGTAGAGGGAGGGAAGGGACATCGGAAGAAACAAGGGGCAGTAGGGAAGGATACATATAAAGTTGGTGAGCAAGAAAGGGTTAAGAGAAAAGTGATAGTGGGAGTCGAGGAGTGGATGATAAGGAAGGTAGAGGGTAAGAAGAAAGAGGAAGAGGGAAAAGGATCAGTGAGAGCAGGGATGAGAGGAAAGGGATAAGGGTGGTTAGGAGGAGAAGACAGGATTGATGAGCGGATTATGAGAAAGGAAGCAGTAAAGAAGGAGTGATATAGGTTTGATGAGAAACGTGATAGTGGGAGGAGAGCGGTGACGATGAGAGAACAGGTAGTGATAAGGGGTGAATAAGAAGGAGGTCACACGGGAAAGGAAGATGTAGTGAGAGAAGGAAAGAGAGGAAAGGGGTAAGGGTCGTGAGGAGGAAAATGAGGTAGGAGGGACAAGGAGATGTGGAATGACTTTTTTATCTCTTTCACTGAATTGCTTTGGATAGTCCATTTCCGAAGATATGGAGCGATGCAGAATGTGAAATACACGAGTCTGTTGCAAAGTTAAAGCAATTTGCAAGGAAAGGTCGGAGACTGAGTGATGCTCCAATCCCTGGAGATGTGGATTTGTCGAAGGTGTCGCTGAGAGCAAAACCCTACGGTTTCAGCGAAAAGCTCCAGGTATGCAGAAACGTGCAATGGCAATGCTCAAACTTACTGAGCAGAAAGATCTTTATCCTTTTTATTCCAGTTTGAATCCGGATAAGGCTGCTTGTGGCGAGTCTCCTCCGTGGTGTAAAATGAAAAACTTCCTCCAGAATATCGGAAACATTCCTTCGACTTTGCAGGTGTATGTAGAGTGTGATAGAGATCACAAAGGCTTCTTTTGAGAAAGGAGATATTGGGATGTATATCGCCGAGATAATATATTCTTCAAAGCATTCACAGCACGAACGTCTTTGATGGCAGTCTGAGTGATTTCCGCAACTGTTTCCGCTTCGTAATCCCTCACCATCCTTTTGTCTCCTCAGCGATTCATTGTCAGCGATATTCCGCCTTATAGGAATTTCTGCTCGAAAATTACTCACTCATTTGGTTCGAAAGTTTTCAAAAGTTTGAATTGATAGCATTCGCTGGGAACAAAGACTGCAAACTTCCGGAGAGCAGGTCAATGCTTGAAGTCAAAGGGTAAACGAGACCCACTCATCACTCAGTGAAATACGACTATCTGGAAAACTGCTGCAATTGTGCAAAAAGTGGAGAACTGTGCCACTCTGCGAAATTCTTTGACTAATTGTTCATCTTCTCCATGTATACAAGAGTTATTTGTGTAAGCATTGTTCGAATTGCCCTAATTCACCGATGGAAGGTTGCATTTTAAAATTACTCTTTCATTAGATTTCTGTTCAAGAATATAATTAATGAAATTGGCAGATTTGCAATCAAACTCGAAATCACTAATTAACAGAGTTAACTTGTAGAAGATAGGTATATGAAATGAACCCGATAAGTACATGGAATTATGTACTTAAAAGCCATCCATGGTAAGCTTCGTAATTTGCATTTAGAAAATAGATTTGTTCAAGCGTGCTTCGAACTAAATGGCCCGATTATGGATCCAATGAAAATGAAAGTCTTTAAGGGCATGTACGAGACTAACATGAACAATTTTTGAAACATTACCTTTTTTCCTAACTTTTTTAGTTTAATAAATATTTCAAGCTGGATTTCAAGGGATTTCTGGAGAACTGGGAAAAATAAATTGAATTACATCAAATTTCCGAAGGTTCCAAACGATTCCAAAGATTTCGAGCGACTTAAAGGTATTTCAATGAATTTTACATGTATTGAAGGATTTTAATAAATCTCGAAATATTTCAAAAGATTTCGAAGATTTTTAGGGATTTTAACGGTTATTTTTCGAAGAGCTTTAATAAATAAGCTCAGATTAATTTATATTGAAGAGATTTCAAATAATGTATACTTATATTAAAGCATTTGTACGATTTCTAAATATTTCAATGAATGCTAAGGGATTTTAACCTATTTCTAGAGAACTTCAAGGAATAAAATAAATTTTATTTGAAGGGATATATACGGATTCCAACGATTTCAAGAGATATGAAGGAATTTAAGAATTCGCACAGAATTTTTAAGGTTTTACGCTATTTAAAAATATTAGACAGAATTTCAAGAAATTTATTAAATTTTCGAGGGATGTCAAAGAATTTTTTTGGCTTTCCAAATATTTTAGGAAAGATAAAAGAATTTTACCAGATTTGAGAGATTTTATAGAAAAATCAAGGATGTCAGAGATTTTGGGAGGTTTGACAAAATTCAACTAGAGAATTCTAGAAAATAAATTTTTTTTTTTTACGAATCTTAACAGATTTTAAAGACTTTTCCTATAATCGCAAAAAAATTATAGGAAATTCATTATAGAAAAATTATTATTGGCCTATATTGATTTTCCTGTAATATTTTCTCGTAATGGCAGTTTGCAATTTTGCATGGAATCGTATTCTTTCCTTTTTTTTTATTATAGTTTTTTGTGCTACCCACTTTATTTCTAGAGCTTCTTTATAAAGCAGGAATTCTAATTAAAATATAAAAAGAAAATTACTACGAAATTGATGTATTATATAGTATCTATTATCTGAAGTGATAGAAAAGAAAATCAGAGCCAATATTTTTGGTAATTGATGAAAATTGATATCTTAACTTCAGGAGGAACAGATAATATATTCAACAAACTAACATTACCTAAGTTGCTTAAAATTATAAGTTTTAATTTTTGAATCCATATAATTTTTTTCGTAAATGACTGATTTTCAATTTAAAAAATTCACTTACTCCATTATTGTTCAAATATTGTCAATTTTTTACAATTTCTAATGATTTTTCATTAACAATAGCAATTTTGAAAGACGAGAGTCAGACATAACATAGCAAAAAATCAGTAAAGATAGTCAATCTTATTTCTTTTGTTTTGTTTTGAATAACGAATTTCCGGTTGAGAATGTTAACATAACCTGAAAATGTTCTCAAATTGTGAATCTTTACTAGAATCTATATGAAAATTTCCGGTATTTAGAAATATCGATTTTGGTTTCAAGACCCTGACATCACAATGAATTATTACAAAGATGTACATTTTTTTATTAAGAATACCAATTTCTGACAGAAAACACTTGCATAATTCCGAATTAGTAAAAAATTCTCAATCTTATTCAAATTATAATGGGTTTCGTTCAAAAATACTAATTTTCGATGTAAAACGCCAACGTGACCTAAAATTGTTTCAAAAATATCAATTTTCTTTGAAATCTGATGACTTTTCAATAAAATACTAACAAAGTCCAAAATTGCGTTCAAACTTATTAATTTTATTTCTTTAAACAAAAATGATTGGACTCAAAAAGAATTATTTTTGTTCACAAATACCAATTTTAGGTGGAACAGACCAACATGACCTAAATTTGTTGAAAAATTTTGAATTATAATAAAAAATATAAATATTTTTCAACTATAATGATTCTTGCTTTTAAATACCAATTTTTCGCGTAGAAACGTTAACATAACCTAAAAAATTTCAATATTTATGACTCTTTGAATTAATTTACGCTAAAAAATTCTAACGAAGCCGAAAGACGTGAATTGTTGAAAATCATAACCTAAAATGGTTGAAAATTAGGAATCTTGATGTTTTCGTTAAATGCTAATTTTTGATGAAAAAATGTAACACAACCTAAAATTTTTAGAAATCTTAAATCTTCGTCGGAACTTCATGATTTCCTGTTAAAATACATTCTCAGAAATACTAATTTTTAGCAAAAAACACTAACATAAAACAAGTGTAATATTTTCAATAACTGATCAGATAATTTGGAAGTCGTAGTTTAAAAATCACAAATTTTCTCAATTCACATAAGGCTTTTCTATGATTTCTTTATGAAGAGGTATAATTTGCAGATTTTATTTCTAAAATTTCAAATTTAGGATATAAAACAACTCCAAGTAATGAAAAACAAATCAGGTTTTTAACTGCATTGATTGCGAGATTTTCGAGACAGATCGTTACACTTCTTTTTGAGATAGAATAATGCATATTATTATCTATAATATAAAAGTGATAATTAATGACAATAAATTATCCATTATCATCCGTCATCATTCATTATTATAAATGCCTGATAATAATTCCAATCAATTTTTCATAGCAGACGCAGACGAACATTTTCTTTATTTCGTTAACGCCTCTCCGGTATGCAAAGTGTTTCGGAATAAAAGTGCGAAATTTCCGCATCGGTGGATTACGTTTCAGATATTTCGAACAAAAAATTTGGGACACGTGTTTGATATTTTTTTTTCCAGCTTTGGTATCAAGGCACACGTTCAAATCTATGAAATCAGAGAATTCTCAACTCCAATTTGAGTTTACAGGATTTGTTTGTCGAATTTAAAAACATTTTTGCATTATTTGTAAAAATAAAATTTCATTTTGTTGCTTTCAGTTACTATTAAACAACTAGTTATTAGCTGATAGAAGTTCCTTAATTTGATTATATGGTAACGTGCATTTCAAGTTGGTCTGGTCACATTGTTCCGGCTGACATAATGGTTTTAGTGAATGTTTCGTAATTTAATTCATTAGGGAGGGCGCAGAAGAATCACGTATATTCGAATATGCTATATATGTACATAGTACATATACCCTCGCGAAATGTAGAGATGAAATGCAACCAGGCCAGCTGCAACTTCATTACAAGAGCTTCGTGACATTCCCTTTGTTAACCCGAATGCCGCATTCACCCACTGGCTTTCACTTTCTCATACAAGGATGTTAGATATGAATTCACGACAAGCATTGATTACAAGTTTAATAATGAACGAACAACCCACATTATAAGCATGATAATGTCAAACTTCATTTATATGGAAAGATTTATGACCTATTTATTTGTCGCTTAATTAAGATGGAAAATATTGAACTTACTATTTTAGAAAATTATTAATATCAAGGGGCACTTTAAAACCTAGGAGTTTTTCTGTTTGAAGTGTAACGTAAGATGACTTTTTGATGCTCTCTACCTCGGGTGATTGCTAGAGATATATTAATCGGTGACCCCTGTAGAAGCGGTGTCATGGAATGAGCAAGTTTTCTGATAAAGCAACATCCGATTTCTCAATCGATCTAAAATGTATCCCCTCTCCAACACATCCTTTTTACGTTGTTTTGAAAGTTTTTTTTATTTCTCCTCTTCTTCGTCACGTATCTTACAAGGCTTGATCTTCCCAGAGTGACGTCACAATCACAAACAACTTCCCATGCCCTTTCTTAATCAAAATTGCTTCTTTGATTTCATTTGATGAACGCCTCAAATAACACAAAAAACATACAAATACATTGCATTTTCAACATAATATTTCAATTTTTAACCAAGAAGGATACATTTTTCAACAAAATAGTTGACTTCTTAACCAAATAGCTTTTCTACTAGAAAATATGAATTAATAATACAGAAGAACGATTTTTTCATTAAAAAAAAGACGAATTTCCAACAAAACAGTTGTATTTAAACCAAATAATAAAATGTTGAAATTTCAAACAAATAAATAAATATCCAAGCCAAAAAGACTAATTTTTCAGAAGCTGGTTGAATTTTCCACCTAGTACTTTTCCACCAAAGAAAATGAATTTCCAATCCAGTTGGACGATTTTTCATCCAAAAAGAAGAATTTTTAACATAACAATTAATTGCAAATCGAACAGTTGACTTTTTAAGCCATGAAGGCGATTTTTTTGTATAGACAGTTGAATTTTGAATCCAAAAGGAAGGATTTTCTATATACAAATGACTTTTAAACACAATAGTGGAATTTTTAACGAAATAATTAATGTTTCAACAGAAGGTTGAATATTCAATCGAAAAAGATTAATTCTGGAAGAAACCAAGAATATTTAATATTTCGCCCAAAAAAAATTATTTTATTTTAAATAACAAACAGGCGAATTCAACCAAAATGATGAATTCTCAGAAAAAAATTTAATATTCGATATTCAAAAAACAATTTTTATTTTAAATCAGAAACAGTCAAATTAACAAACAAGGTGAATTCTCAACAAAAAATGTAATACTTATATTTCAAATCAAAATATTCTCATTTTAAATCAAGAACAGGTGAAGTCAAACAAAAAAGACGAATTCTCAATAAAATAGTTCAATCCTCCACCAATACAGATTAATTTTTAACCAAACAGTTGCACTTTCAACCAAAAAATATACACTTTCTATCAAGAATGAAATAGTTCAATTATCTGTTTAAAAAATCAATTCTCATGAACAATGGGAAACGAATTCTTCAAAAAATAGTTAAATCTTGAACCGATGAAATGAATGTTCAACAAAGTGGTTCAAATTTCAACCAAGCAGTCCAATTTTCAATGAAAAAAATGAGATCTCAATTAAAAATTGAATAATTGAATTTTCAACTAAAATCGATAAATTTTCAAGCAAAAATAAATTAATTAAATTGTGAATTAACTTTCAACGGACAATAGTTAGATTTTTCTATTGTATTCTATAATTTCAGTTCGGGTTCAAGCAAAAAAACTAGAAGGAATGGAAGTTTCTTGAAAACAGAGGAAAAAAGAGGAATTCTTGAAAAAAATAGGAAA
>CAKNXH010000601.1:66118-86252 GCA_932178445.1 Andricus quercusramuli
AGCCGAGGAGTTTGAAATCCCATAAATTCTTTTGAAAATTTTATAAATACCTTAAAATTTTTTTAATTATGTGCATATTCTTAAGAATCCTTTGAAATCTTCAAAATACCAAAAAAAACCATTATATTCGTTTAAACCCCATGTAATCCTCAAAATCCCTAAATATCGGTTGAAATCCTTAAAATACCGTAAAATATTTTAAAATCTTGTGAGGTCTCTTTCAATTTTTCAAAATCCTTTGAAACTTATCAAAATCTTCAAAATCCGCGAAAATCTTTCCAAATCTCTCGAAATGCCTTCGAAAATATTAAACTTCATCAAAATTTTTTGAACGCTATTGAAATTCCTCAAAACCGCTTAAAATCCTTGGAAACCCTTTATATCTTTCAGAATTTGTTGAAAGCCTTCAAAATCTTTGCAAATATTTTTAAATCTTTTAAAATCTCTTTGAATCCCTTCAAATCTTCGAAATCTCCTTGAAATTCCCCGATATCCTTCAAAATTCTTGAAATTGCTGGGAATCTTCAAAATCGTATTAAAATCTCCAATGACTGGTTATAATCCTTGGAGTTCTGTGAAATATTTTAAAATCTTACGCTATCCCTTCAAATCTCTAAAATCCCTATGAAATTTAAATAAATGTTTCACAAATCCATGAAAATATTTCCGAATCTTTCGAAATTCGTAAAATATAATAAAGTCTATCATGATCTTCTAGAAAGCCATTACGATTCTTCCGAATCTCTTGAAATCCCTTCTAATATTCGGAAATTCTTGTCTCCAAAAATCCGTTAGAAATTTTATAATTCCAATCAGTGATTGAATTCGAGCTGCGAATAAGTTATTTTTACTGAAGGATTAGTAAGTTTGACTGGCTCATCAGTAAAGAGTGATTGATTCATTAGGGAAATAAAATTATTTAAATAACATTATTGTAGGTACCAGGATACTAAGATTTCAAGTCGACATATACTGCATTTCCAACGAAATTGTGGAATTTTTAAGTAAAAAAGATTAATTTCTACTCAAAAAGCCGAATTTTTAACAATTCAGTTAAGTTTTCCAGCCAGCGTATTAAATTTAAAAAAAAACATATAATTTTTAAGCCCGGAAAGATGAATTTCCGACAAAAAAAGTTAAGTCTCAAACAAGAAAGATGAATTTTCAGCCAAATAGTTGAATTTTTAACAACAAAGATTAATTTTCGATTAAACAGTTGCTTTCACAACGAAATATTTGAATTTTCAAGTACAGAAGATGAATTTTCATTTCAAAAGTGGAATTTTTAACCACATATTTTATATTTTGACCTGCGAAGGGGAATCTTCAACCAAATTATTGTTTTTCCAAACAAAAAATATTAACCTCAAACCAAAAGCTGTTGCATTTTCATCCAAAAAAGATGACTTTTCTATAAAAATATTTATGTTTTATCCGAAAGGATGAATTTTCAATATCCAAAAGTACGAATCCTCATTCTACAAGTACCAATTTTCTATTCAATGAATTTTCTACCTCCAATGATTAGTTTTCAAACAAAACAAGATCAAGAACGAATTTTCAGAAAAATACGTAATCTTTCAACCAAATAGTTAGATAGTTATGTGATAGTTAGATAGTTAGATTTTTAATAACAACAAAAATAAATTATCAACAAAAAATATAGCAATCGATATTTCAACTGACAAATATTTTTATTTTAAATGACCACAGTTCAATTCAACCTTTTTTGGCTGGATTAAACTGTCGAATTGAATTGAACTGTCTAATTTTTGAAAATTTTATTACAAAAAAAAAAAAAAAAATTAAATTTCCGACCAAAAAGTTGAATTTTTATCCACGAGATGAATTCTTAACCCAAAATGTATCAGTAGAGATTTAATATAAAAAGAAGCTAGAGAGGAATTTTTTTCACTGCTAAGGATTATAATCATTCTGGCTTGGACTAAGTAGAATAAAAACCATAATTTGATCGACGAAGAACTAAAAAGAATTAACTTTAGATCAGAAAAGATTAGTTTTTAAGAAAATAGATGAACTTTCAACAAAATAATTAAATTTTCAACCAAATAGTAGAACTTTTTAAAAAAGGAGATTAATTCTGTACTAGAAATATGATAGTGGTAGGCTTTCCAATTGGAAAAAATTAACTTTCAACAACAACAAAAATAAATTTTTGATTAAAAAGATGATTTTTCTACCAAAAAATAAATTTTCAATCCAAAAAGACCAATTTTCTATCCAAGAAGACAAATATTTAACAAAAGAGTTGAATTTTCCACGAAGCGAAAAGATATTTTTCGCACAAGTAAAAAAATCCCGGTTTTAAAAAAAAATATGGCTATTGCCCGGTTTTTGCCCGGTACTCAGAATTTTAGGCTACTTTTTGGTTTTCCCGATCAGTCCCTACTCTATCAAGTAAGATCATCCTTACATAATTAAAGGACGTTCCTATATGAGAAAAATGGAAAAATATAATCAAGAAAAATGGTTTATTGGACATATTTTAGACGGATAAATCAAGAAGCCATTTTCATTATCGCCAATTGGGCTTCAAGTATAATTTTGCGGATACTTTATAGGTAAAAAAGGAGAAATTGCGACCCAGAGAATCGTTTCACGGTTATGTCACATTCTTACACACGTATATACTACACAACTGCATAGGCAGTGTCGTGAACAGCTTTGCTGGATTTTATGAATTACTAAAGCTCCCGCGAGAGTTTAGTTCCGTCATTTCGCAGAACTCCCAGTCTATGACTTTGCTCGTCGTCGTTTTTCTCTCGCACCTTCACCACGCCACGCCAGGTGCGAATTCTCGGAAATTATACTTCGCAAGACTGCCTTTCAAATGAAAAATCGGTACAAATGAAACGAATGAAACAAGAAAAACGAGCAGGAAATCAACGCTGCAATAACATAGACGAGACGAATATAGGCAGGTAAATATATTGGAAGGAAAATTACTGAAAATCACAGTTCTATCGAGCTTATCTTTTAAATCTCTCAAATTTGTGAGTAAGAAGGATGTAATTGGAAAAGTCAAAATAGCGGTGGTTTGTGTATATAGAAGAAGAGGGGAAGAGGAAGGTTGGAGAGAAATAAGGAGGTGGATGGAGGAAAAGAAGGAAGAGTTGGTTTTGATAGGAGGTGACTTGAATGCTTGGACTGGCGAGCAAGGGGGAGGGACTTGGGATGAAGAAGAGGAGGCCTATATAAGGAGCTCCAAACATAGGGAGATAGACAGGGAGGGGAGGAGGTTACTAGAAGTAATAGGAGAAACAGGATGGTTCATATGTAATGGCAATATGAAAGGAGATGAGAAGGGAGAGATCACATTTGTAGGTAAGGGAGAGACGGTTATAGACTACATCCTGGCGGAAGAAAGAATGAGGAATATGATATGCAGTATGAAGGTGGGGAATGAGATAGGGTCCGAGCACTTCCCAGTAATAGCGACACTGAAAGGTGGCGTCCACAAGCGCGGTAGAGGGAGAAAGGAAAGAGGGGGGGAAAGGAACGCGAAAATGGGAGACTGGGGGGTAGATAAATTAAAAGTGTTTGAACAAAAAATGGAAAAGGAGAATGTTAGATATGAGAAGGAGGAGGAAGTAGACGTGTTGATTGAGAGGTTGAAAGGGTCGATTGAGAAGGTAAGGGATGAGATAGGTGCGAAAGAAGGAAGAGAAAAGGGAAAGAGAGGCTGGTGGGATGAGGAATGCAGGGAGAGTAAGGAGAGAATGAAAGAGTCTGTAAGAAAATGGAGGAAAGGAGAAATAGAGAAGGCGGAGTACAGCATGAGAAAAAGAGAACATGAGAGGATGCTGGAAGGGAAAAAGCAAAAAGGAAAGGAGAAATACAAGGAAGAAGTAGAAAAAGCAATCAAAGAAGGTAGGGTTTGGGATGTGATAAACAGGGAAAGAGGAGGAACGAGGGGCGTGAATGAAGAAATAGAAATGGATGAATGGACGGATTATTTTAAGGGTCTGCTAGGGGGAGAACAAAATAGGATCGAAGGGGAAAATAGAAAGACAGTCCAGGGAGAAAGGGAGGAAGTGAACGAAATAACAAGAGAAGAAGTGAATGAGGCGATAGATAGACTGAAAAGAAGCAAGGCTACAGGAGAGGATGGTATGGAGAACGAAGCGATAAAGTATGGAGGAGAAGGGACTAGGGAAGGGATGTGGAAGATCTGCAACAAGGTCTGGAAAGGAGAAGGGTGGCCGGAGGAGTGGAGGACAGGGCTGGTGGTACCGCTTGTCAAGAAAGGGGATGGTAAGAAGGTAGAAGAGTACAGAGGGATCACCCTCATACCAGTGGGTTATAAAATATACACGGAAATTCTAAGAAAAAGGTTGGAGAGTCAGATAGAAGAGAAACAAAGTATCCCACACAATCAGACGGGATTTAGAAAAGGGATGGGAACAATAGATAACATTTACGTACTCAACTACTTGGTTAACAGAAACTTAGGGAGAAAAAAAGGGAAATTAGTAGCCTTGTTCGTAGATTTTAAAGCAGCTTTTGACTCAGTGAATAGAAAAGTTCTATGGCAGGCAATGAAAGAGAAGGGAATAGAGGAAGGGTTAGTGAAGAGGATAAAGGAAATTTTTACTGAAACCAGGATTAGGGTGAAGATAGGGGGGGAAAAAGGGGAGGTTTTCTGGACAGAAAGAGGTCTTAGGCAAGGGTGCCCGTTGAGTCCGCTGCTCTTTAATATGCTGCTGGCAGACTTAGAGGAGAAGCTAAAGGAGAAAGAGAAAGGGGGGACGATTCTGGGTAATAGCAAACTGTACTCTCTAGCATACGCGGACGACGTAGTTCTATTAGCAGACGATGAGAAGGGTATGAACCTAATGATAAAAATTTTCGAAGAATATGTACGAGCAAAAGAACTGACGGTGAACGTAGGGAAGACCAAGGTGATGTGCTTCAGAAAGAGAAAGACCAAAATAGGTTACGGTTGGAAGATGAACGTACAAACAGTGGAAACTGTGGAGGAGTTCTGTTACCTAGGTTTCTGGTTTGAGGCAGGAGGGGGAAACGAGGTGCAGGTGAGGAAGAGAATCGAATGTGCGAGCAAAGTAATGGGCCAAGTATGGGGTATAGGAAAGAGAAGGTTCAAGGACGATTGGAGAATGAGGGTCTGGTTGTTTGATGCGTTGGTATGGGCGGTATTGGGTTATGGGGTAGAAGTCTGGGGATGGAAAGAACATAGGAAAGTGGAAAGTATGCATGAGAGATTTCTGAGATGGGTAATGGGGGTTAGTTGGAGTTGCCCAGGATACATGTTGAGGGAAGAACTAGGAAGGGAGAAAATGGTAACGAGACAAATTAAGAGAGCCTGGAGGTTTGAAGAGAAACTGAAAAGGGGGGAGGGGAGCAGGATAGCACAAGTATGCTTGGACGAAGTTCGGAACAAGGAGACGAGAGGAAATTTGGGAAACTCGAAATGGGAGGAAGAAAGGACAAAAATGAGGAATGTTTGTGATATGCAGGAAGGGGTTCTGGATTGGCAGAACATAGAATTAGAGCTATTAGTAAGACAAGGAGAAGAGAGATGGAGAAAGATTATGGATTCGAAATACAATAGATGGTATATGATGGTCAAAGGTTTGACGGAACCAGAATATTTGCAAAAGATGAAAAAGGAAGACAAATGGAATAGGGTGGTACGGTTTAGAATGGGGGAAGGAGTGAGATCTTGTAGATATTGGATGGATGAAGAGGATAATTTGTGCAGAGTATGTGGATACGAGGTGGAGTCATGGGCACATGTGTTAGAGAGTTGTACAGGAGAGGAAGATGGACAGTTGAGTGTGGATGAGTGTGTGAGATGGATCTTGGATGGTAATGGACAGGGAGTGATGTGGATGAAAAAGCTGGAAGAAATAAGAGAAAGCAAGGGAACAGGGCAGAGCCAAACGGGTAATCCTCTGTGAAGGAAAGTCACTAGAAAAATGGTAAATTTTAAATCGTTGAAAATGCAATTGATGGTAAGAGAAAACGGAAGCCCTGGAAGGTCGCTCATGCTTAGATTTGTAGAAAGTTAAGAATAATAGTATTAATATGACTGTTATCATGTAAGGCGAAGATTTAGAATATAAGCAGCGAATAAGTTAGACTAAGGATGAAATGTAAAGATATGTACAGGGAGCGGAGGCCCTCAAACCCGTAAAAGGGAGAGATTAAATATACATACATATTATTATTTTTTTAACATTTATTTTACTCTTATCTGAGAAAAAATAAATCACTAGCTCCGCTGGGATTCGAACCTAGGTCTTCAGAATTGCGATCTGGTGCTCTTACTCACTAAGCTACGGAGAGTGACATGGCACCTTATGTATAAATCTTATTTTCTGATTTTACGGTATTATTCAAATATTCAAAAGTAATTACTTCTTCTCATTTATTTTTAGTCTACTGGTTTTATATTTATCTTTTTTCAATACTGATTTCAGTCTGAAATTCTGAAAAAGTGCCTCCCAATTTCCGCTTATGTTAAAACACAGGTCTTTAGATCGCCGGCCTGGTGCACTGGAAACTTTGTTTTTTGCAAACTGAAAAATAAAATCAATTTTTTCAAAAATATTTATATAAGACCAGTACATTAAAAATAATTCGAAACAAATATTTACATATGAATATCTAGCCAATACAGTAACATCAAAAAATATAATTTGTACATAACATGTCAGAAGAAAATGAGAAACTTATAATCAGAATTATTCATCCACCTGTTTTTTGATGATTGAGTCCTTTTAATTTTAATTATATTCAAGTCAACCTTTTTTTTCTATTGTAGTGGTAGACAGGTTTCACAATAAGACAAACATTATTTGTCTAATTTGAAAGGAAAACTCCTACAGAATCGCATTAACTTATTTTAAATAAGTTATTCGAAAAAAAATTTGAAAAAGTTTCATATTCCTTTTGGTAAAAAAATATTGTTGAAAAAATGTATGAAATATATAATCATCAAATTTCTATAAATTTCAAGTGGTTGAATTTTCAACCTACAATGATGCATTTTCAAACAAAACCAAATCAAAAACAAAGAATTTTTAACAAAATACATCATCTTTTTATCAAATAATTTAGTTTTCAAACAAAAAATGAGTTCCCAACCAATAATTTAGTAATTGATATTTCAACCGAAAAAGATTTTTATTTTAAATCACAACAGTTAAATTCAACTAAGGAAGTCTAATTTTCAAAGAATATATGAATTTCCAACCAAATGGTGAAATTCTCAGAAAAAAAAATTCCCAAAGTGAAAAAAGAATCTAAAACAAATTATTACATTTTCCACCGAAGAGATGAATTTTGGAATAATTATTTTAACTTTCAACCAAGTAGTTGAATTTAAAATAAAAATGAATTCTCAAGGAAAAATAAAATAGTTGATATTTCCATGAAAAAAGATATCAATTTTGAATAAAAAACAGCTGAAGTCAAACAAAAAACATGAATTTGGGAAAAACAGTTGAATTTTTATTTGAAAAAATTAATTTTCAAAAAAAGTTTTTCAGCCAAAAGAAATGAATTTTCCAAACAAAAATTTTAACTTTCAAGCTAAAAAACCAAATGTTTCAGAAAACCGTTGACTTTGGAACCCGAAAAAAATTTCAAGAACATTCGAATTTATAATCAAATAACTGAACTTTCAAGCCAAACAGAAAATTTTTCAAAAAGACAGCTAAATATTCAACAAAAAAGTTTAATTTTTGACCAAAAAGATAACTTATCAACAAAATAGTCGAACTTTCCATAAATCAATTAAAATTTCAACCATAAAATGGAATCTTCAACCAAAACAGATGAATTCTAAACAAAAAATATGATACTATACTTTTCAAACAAACAGAAGACAAAGATTACTATGTAACACTATGATAAAAAATTTTCAGGCGAAACGGCGACATTTTTCAAACCTAAAAATAGACTTTTCAACAAAAAAGTTAATTTTGACGAAGAATAGGACGATTCTACCAAAAAAATGAATTTTTAATCAAAAAGAGAACTTTTCTTTTCATACAGACGTGGTTTCAACAAAATAGTTGAGTTTCCAACCAAAAGAGACGATTTTTTAACGAAAAAGTTTAATTTTCAACCACATAGTTCAATTTTCAAACCAAAAAGATTAATCTTGAACTAAATTGTTGAATTGTCAAACAAAAAATATTAAACCTTAGCCAAAAAGCCAATAATTACATTTCGAAGACAAAAAACAGTTCAGTTTTCAATAAAGGAAAAGATGACTTTTGCATTGAATGGTTAAATTTTCAACAAAATGATTACATGTTTAACCAAAAGAGATTAATTATTAATAAAAAATATACTAGTAGACTTTACAAAAAAAATTTGTTTGCAAATAAATATAGTTGGATTCTTGTATTGATTTTTATTAATATTCTGTTCACATTTCAGCTTCAATTTTCGAGTCTCAATCCCTGTCAGAATTTTTCATACCTGCAAGTTCTCATCATGAAAACTGAGCTTTAAAAACGACTTTAACCCTGCCGCAAAACTGGAAGCAAAAATAGTAGATTTAAATACGAGCAGTTTATTTCCTCTGAAAGTGGTCCAATTGCACGAAAAAGAAACTTATGTGTGAAACGTTTATCACC
The DNA here is from genome assembly GCA_932178445.1 of Andricus quercusramuli. Classification (NCBI taxonomy): domain Eukaryota; kingdom Metazoa; phylum Arthropoda; class Insecta; order Hymenoptera; family Cynipidae; genus Andricus; species Andricus quercusramuli. Next base: position 74,752 of record CAKNXH010000601.1, read on the forward strand.
ACTGTTGGGAAAAGGAAATGTAGGAAAGTGGGTCGGAGATCCTCGCATTCCAATACTTATATATAGGTGGGAATAGGAATTACAACCAACTAGAGAGCTGGATGCGGGTGAACTGTACAGAAAGTATTTCACTGAGGGTTGCATTTTGATAAAGCACAGCTGACGTCTTCAGTGATTGTATTACAACCTCTCTCCTTCAGAAGCTGATGTAACTCGTGATCTTGATTAATTCAATTTCTCTTTACCTATTAATTCTGTACTTGCACCCACTATGCTCTAAGGTAGCGAGATCTGGACATACCAAGAAAAGTATAGGGGTAAAGTTATTAACTAATGCAGAAAGTCAGTAATGAGAGGATTCTCAAAGAACGTGGTCCAGATGAAACGCTGTTTGACAAGAGTAAAAGAAATTTGCTGAGATGGTTTGGGAGAATAAACCTCAAAGATATAAGAAGCCACAGAAACACAATAAGAGCTCACGTGAAAAGATGTATGGATATAGAGGAAGCAAAAGCAGTAAGCCAGAATAGGTTTATGCGGAGAGAAAGGGATTTAGCTTGATGGTGTAATAATATTAAAACCACGTTCGTCCCACTTTTCTATTCATAAAAAGATCGTAAACTTATTCATACGTTAAGCCCGGGTGGTCGTAAAACTTCATTCCAAAATTTCCTGACTTTTCCCTGAATTTTCTCTGACTAACCTTTCATTTTCCCTGACCAAATATTTAATGAACAGAATTCAAATCCTGTACCATTTTGAATATAGAAGCTTTTATTAAAAACAGAATTTTTAATTTAAATTTATAAATTTTTTATTTCTTATTTTCAGAGCTATCATAGCCTAATTTACTTGAAAATTGAACAAGTGACTAATTTCTACAACAAAAAGTGAATATGAAAGTAGCTAATGTGTATTGACAATATGGCTCATATTCTTTTCAATTTAAAAGAATTCAAAAGAATTCGATGAAATCCAGACAGATTCCAGGTGAATTCCACCCCATTTACGATGAAGTATTATGAATTTATTCAAAACAGTTTAAGTTAAATTTAAATGAATTGAACGAAAATCCAAAAAATGCCATTGGTGCTAGTCAAACTGAAGTGAATTTAGAGGAAATTAAGAGAACTTAGAAGACCTTGATGATACTTATAAAAATTCAAGGTTTAAATTGAATTTAGAAAAATTCCAAGGAATTCAAAAGAATTCAACGAAATACCTGAGAATTCAAGGTAAGTTAAAAATACTTCATGATGAGTTACGCAGAGGCCAAATAAATCGAAAAATCCATGAAAATGAATTCAAAGTCATGATGAGTTAATAGAAATCAAAGGTGAATTCCAAATAAATTTAAATAAATTTAAATGAGTCGCAAAAAATATTTGAATGTCTCTTCAAATCTTCGAATCTATGAATCTGATATCTGCTAAAATCCTTCAAAATTTATAAAAATACATTTGAAATCCTTTACAATTTTTTATTATCTTGAAAATTCCTTGGAATCTTTTGAAATGCCCTAAAGTATTTAACTTCTTTGAAGTCTTTCGTAATCCCTTGAAATTTATTAAAAATCTGGAATATGCATTCATATAATTCGGGATGCCCTCAAATATTGAAAATTCTTTGAAACTCTATTGAATAACTCAAATCAATTGAAAATTCCTCGCAATCTTCTCACATATCCTAAAATATTTCAAATCCTCCAAGACTTTTGAAATCTCTTGAAATTGTTTAAGGCTCTTGAAAATTTCATCGAATTAAAACAAAGACCTTGAAATATCTTAAACTCTTTGGAATACCTTCAAACTTCTTAAAGTACTTGAAAATTCCTGAGATTTTTTTTAAATATCCCAAAATCTTGTACATTGTTTGAAATTGCCTCAAATCATTCAAATCAGTTGAAAATACCTTGACGTACTTTAAAATATCCAAAGATGTTTCAAATTCTCAAAAATCTTTGGTAATATGTATCTGAAAATATCTGAAAATGTTTTCAGTCCTACGCAAACCTGTAATTCTTGTGGATAAATTCTTTAAAATCTATCGAAATATATTTAATTTCTCTGATATCTAGGAAAATGTATGCAAATACCTTGATAGCTTTCAAAATCCCTTGAAATAATTGAAATCCTCAAAAATATGATAAAATCCCATAAAATGTTCAAGAATATTCTAAAACCTTATAGGTCCTATAAAATCGTTCCATATCTTCCCAAATTGTAGAAAATTATTCAAAACCCCATGGAGATATTTTTAAATTCGTTAAAATCATTAATATTCTTGGAAGTTCCTGGGAAATTCCTTGCAAATGTGTAAATGACTTGAAAATGCCTTAGAATCTTTTGAAATACCTCAAAATATTTCAAAAGCTTTGAGATCTTGCGAAATCCCTTGAAACTTTTCAAAGCTCTTGAAAATTCCATAGAATTTTTTTCAAATACACTAAAATCTGTGAAATACTTTGAAATCCCTTCAAATTATTGGAATCTGTTCAAAATTCCTTGAAATCTTTTAAAATACCCTTAATTTAAATTATCTCATATACTTTAAAGTCTTCTGAATTTCCTTGAAACTTCGTAAAGCTCTTGAAAGTTCTTTGGAATTTATCAAGACATTGAAAATTTTTAAAATATCTTCAAGTTATGGAAATTTGTTAAAAATTTCAGGAACCATTTAGAATGCCCCAAAATATTAAAAAAGAAATCAAGAAAATTTGAAAATAGGGATAGACTTTATCTTAAAAAATGAATAATAGTGACTTTATTTTTAAAAGGTGCATAAAGTGACTTTATCTTTAAAAAGTGACTAAACAGTTATTGCTGAGAGTTAGTTAAAGTGCTTCTTACAAAAATTCCCTGACTTGTTGAAATTTATTTGTCAAAATCCCTGACTTTACCCTGATGTCCAAGCATTCCCTGAATCGACTCGTAATACCCACAAAATCTTTCATAAAAAAAGAGTTTTTTATAATCACGTCAAGAGCGAGAAGTGTCATCATTGTTTAGCACGTGCTCTATTTTCACGTGGATCGCTGTTTTTTTAACGCCCACTCAATATTCTTCATAAATATGCCATATACGCAAATAGTCATCTATTGTCGAATTTCAATGTTACGATGTGCATATTCGATGGTGGATTTATTTTGCATTTAAATTTACCGCATTGCGTAAATCCGTGATCGACACTCAACATTTATAACTGTATAAGGAGGATTGATTTACATGGGACTAAAACCAATTAGCACGCATATCGTGTTGCATTTATTTGACACAAAGGTAAAATGCACAAACATAAAATTTTTTCCATTTTTCATTTCTCGTTTATTTTTGCTACATTGGTTATGTGCCACTATTACATTTGTATACCTTTCAAAGTTATGATTGTTACAGGATATAGCGAAATTTCGTTTCCAAATTCCCGGCGAATACCCGGATTTCCCGAATCGGAATTACCGTTTTTCCCGGTTTACTCTTTTGATATATATCTCTTACTTTATCATTAGGTGAAAAATACTAAATGATACCAGAAAAGTTTACAAAATTATTATTATTTTATCAGAACCAGCATAATTTTATCACGCGGAAAAGAATGTATAGCTAAACTAGCGATATTTATGTTTAATCTGGCCACCAATATCGTTGGAAACGTACCAAGGATATTGGTAAAATCCTTCAAACAAGGACTTGCAGCAGAATTTTTTTTTTGCGTATCATCATTAATGAATCACATTTATAGATCGTTAAAACAAGGATATTTATAGCTGAATTGAAAATTTTAGAAGACTAAATAAAGCGCTAATTAATTTCGGATAACTTCAACGAGTTTCAAAAATTATAATTGATATCACAGTTTACAATTACAATTATGAAGGTCCAACCGAAATACAAATAAGAGGAATATTAATATCAGAACTGGTTTTCAAATTTTCATATTTCGTTGAAACTTGGATTGAAACTTATATAATTTCTCTGTATTTCTTACAAACCAAAAAAATTAAACGTGACGTTTCGATTTTTCTATTATATTTGATAATTTTTAAAGAGAATGCTTGTAAATAAAAAAAAACATCTTGTGTATCAGAAAAATGAGACATTTATTATCACCAAACCAAAACTTAAAACAAGATAAGAAGAACGTTTGAAAATTCTAACGACTTATTTGTTCTTTGTTCAGATCTTGGCAGAATCCAAGGAAAAATTAGTACAGTTTTGTCCAAACTTCAAATAAATTCTGTGGAAATTTACCTTTAAAATAAGTCCAAGAATAATTTTGTTGTTGAAATTTCATATCTTTCATTCAACATTACCAGAACTTTAACTTGTTTCATTAATAAAATTTGATCATTTTATGCAACCAACAAAAACTGGGTGGTTCCATACTTCTTGACTGCAAAGTAAATGGAAAAAGCAGTATTGAAATAGCAATTTGTATCGCTAAATTGTTATTGCCATTTCATTTAATATTTGTTCCATTTTGTAATTTCCTCAAATTTGCAAAAAAATATCTTTAATATGAAATATTCGCTCTTCAAATTAATGATCACTTAAAACGATACATACAAAAAGTATGAAAAAATTTTAAAAAAATTAATTGGAAAAACTTCCACCAAATAAATACTTTGATGTTGACAAAAATATGAAAACAATTTATTGGAAAAATGCATTTTTTCGACTTTATGAATTTTGAATTTTTCACTCTAAAACTATTGATTTTCAAACAAGGTGGTCGTTGGACCGGGAAATGATCGGACATTTTTGAGGCTGGGAAAATCCGGGAAATTCATTTTACAAAATTATTCGCAGTCTGTTCAAAGCTGAATAATTTATAAATTCTAATGTTAAGATTTGTGCTGTTTCAATTCGAGCGCCTGAGTAGTTGAAAAAAATATAAGCGTCAGATTGTAACTTTATAACCTACTTTCAATTAAAAAATAATGCCAAGATAATAGATTTATAATGATACGCTTTTATTTATTTTCAAATCCTATATTCAAATTTTCTTAAAGTCTAAATTATTCCAATTTGAACTCATGCAATTTTGTGTTTTATTTGAAAAAGGGATATTTTTTCAATATTTAGCAATATTTGATGGTTTAATTAAAATCAGCAATTATGAATCAAAAATACAAAACTAAACAATTTGCAACTGAATTTTTTCAAATGGACAGCCTTAAATTATTAATACTTCGGGGTGGTAAATTTCAACTTCGAGCAATAGGAAATTCTTAGATTTTGAACAATTATTTATTTCAAATGACTTAAAATAAAAATAATGTAACTTCTAATTTAAGAAGTGCTTAGACTAAAATGAAATATTTTTCAACCAGAAATCGTTACTTGTTCAATTTATAAAAGTTCACAAAAAGATCACTTAAAATTGTTCATGACTAATAGCTTCTATTTGAAAAAAGTAATTTATTGAGCGTTTAAATTGAAAAGTCTTAAAATTACGTTGTCAAAGTTTAAAATTCAAAAGAGTTCCACATTGGGTGCTCTAATTGGCAGTTATGTTTTGGTTTGATTAGCTCAATAAAAAAAATCAGCTCCACGGCTTTTCATTTTGTAATTTTCATGACCATAAAAAATTTGTTGTGATCCAATAATGAATCGGGAAATGGCTGGGAATTTTTTTCTTCCGCTGCAGCAGACCTCTGTAAAAACTAAGAACCATAATACGATCGCAAATTTAGCATAAAAATAAAAAATTCTTTTTCCTGAATTCGACAAAATTCGACAAAACAGAAGTTAGTAGACAAAGTTATTGCCTGCGACATGTTATGGGTAATTTTTGTAATAATAATAATGATCATAATAATTCTTAGCAGAAAATAAAAATTTCTCATTTATATTTATGACCCCACATTTCCCGGATCTGCTCACGAATTCGCGGCATTTTCCCGTGTTTTTCAAGTTGCACAAAAGTCCCGGCAAACTTCTGAATTTCCAGAATCGCTAGATACCCTGTTGTTTAGCCAAAAATATTGCCTGAATTCTTCAAAAAGTGAAATAGGTGGATGTCAGCGTGAAATTCGCATATGGAAATAAATGTACGTAACTTTGAAATAATCAACGCTTCGCGGTTGAATAACAAACAAAGGATTAGAATGCGTGAATGTATGAGTGATCATTAATTATACAGAATAATATTAATTTACAATTTGTGTATAATTTGGCCCAGAAAAATGGACATTCACGTCACTTGTCAGGGTTTCTCGTTCGTTATTAGCGCAAAATATTCCGCAAGGATGGTTAGAAATAATTACAGCCACAGCGCCTACTAAACTGAACTGAGTGTGACTTTCATTACGGAAGTGGATCAATTGTTAAACTAATTCGATGTATATGAATATATACTTCACTCGAAGCGCAAAACCAACAATGGAACTGTACCTGCTGCGTAACCACAACTTCCAGTTAGGTACATGCCTATAAAGTAAATCAAGCGTTTATCCGATAACAGTTTAAACGTATATGATGATTTAGATTCCGTGAGAATGAGCACCACAAATTCTGGTAAATCTTTGCAGCCTCAAATAACCTGTTGTGACGATTTTTCTTCTTTTGAGAGTTTTCAAAATATCCGGGATCACAGTCTTTCAGCAGTACAATTGTAAGAAAAATAGGAAATTTTTTTCTTTTAAAAATACGAGCGTTGGCATGGAACTCATTTCCGAGATCATAAATAGTGTAAATACTGTCACAAATTTGGAAAAACAGTGTTAATATAGTGCAATAAAATTTTGTAAGTAATCAACCATGTGTAATACGAAATCAAAAAGGGTGCAATGGAAAATTAACTTTATTTTTAAGCAAATGATCCACTTTGCACGCAATATCTTAAAACTATTAAATACTAACTTTAATGTTCATTTCGAATGTTCTCTCTCAGTCTATAAATTAGCAAAATTTCTATTTACTCATCGCAGGCTACTAACTTTTCCCTATTTTCCTCTTTTTGTGGATTATCTACTAAAATGCCCATTCTTTTGGGTTGAAAATTGTACTATTCAATTTTCAGTTCAAAATTTTATTATTTGGTTAAAAATTGTGTTCTTCTTTCGAAACTAAGCAATTTTGATTACAAGTCGTACTTGTTGGTTGAAAATTCAACTTTTTGTTTCAAATTCGTCTTTTCGACTTAAAGATTCAACAATTTGATTAAAATTTACTTTCTTTCTTGACATATTTCTTTGTTCAATATTAACCTTTTTGGTAAATATCCATCTTTTTTGTTTAAAAATTAATCTTTTTCTTTAGGAATTCCACCTCTTTTTGGGTACAAATGCAACTGTCTGGTTAATAAATAATAATCCTTCTCTGTTGAAAATTAACTTTTTGTTGAAAATTCAACTGTTGTAGAAAATTTGTATGAATGTCTCGAATCTTCAATAATTTACAAGAAAATTTAACTAATTGGTTGAAAATTGATTTACCTTGTTGAACGTTTCTCTCTTTTGGTAGAAAATCAATCTTTTGCTTTAAAAGATGCAACTATTTGGTTGTAAATAAATCTATTTTAGTTGAAATTCAAGTATTTTTCTGAAAATTTGTTTTTGTTGGTTTAATCCAGCAGTTTTTTATTTTAAGTTAAAAGGTCTTCCTGTTGACATGTCAAGGATTCGTTTCTTTTTTGTTGAAAATAATTTTCTTTTTTTCACGAAAAATTGAACTATTTTGTTAAAAGTCCCACTCTTTTGTAGAAAATTCGTCTTGTTGTTTATGAGTTTAACTATTTGTTACAAAATTAAACTGTTTCTTTACATGATTCGTTTTTGATTGTAAATTAATTCTCTAAAATGAATACTAAACTACTCAGTTTTTTTGTTGAAAATCAGTTTTTTCAGTTCAAATATTTAACTATTTAGTTACGAGATTTTGGAAACGAATAAAATATGAACAATAAATTAATCAAATTAAATTCAAATTAACGTAACGTCCATTGTTAAAAATATTTAGTTGAAAATGTATTCTCTCCATATTGTCTTAAGTTCTTTTTGGATCTTTTGAAATCTTTCTCGAAATCTAATGATTTTTGTTTTCAAATACCTGTTTGGTGTCGATTTTCGGTGAAAATGCTAAAATAATCAAAGAAGGTGAATTGTCAGGAATGGTTTAATCTTTAAACTCTACTCATGTTTTATTAAAAATTTTAATTACCGGTATAAAATTATAACATGTCCTAACAACGTTGAGAATCTTGATTATAATTTTTGCTTTCTTCGAAAGTTTCCGATATTATATTAACATTATTTTATAAAAAAATAATAATTTCCATTTATTAGAAAATTTTCAAGTTTTAATTCAACCGCGTAAGAGAACTCCAGAAGTAAATAAAAACAAAATATTCAATCATAATCGTCATAATTACATATGTTGTTTGCGTTTTCTTTAGCATTAGGCAAAGCTCATTATACTCCTGGGAAGGTTTCTTAAAATTCTATTCATCACTATTTTATTAACTATTATTAAGCAAATTATTTCATTAAAAAAAGACCAACTATAACTAATTTTACGTGTTATTCTTAAATAAAATAACTTTCATAAAAATGTGATGAACTTAATTATAAAGTATCTCTCAATAAATAGAATGAGCTTTTATAAATAGAAATTGAATAAGAATCCTGACTCGTGCCTTAATCTAAAAAAACGCGAATATGAAAATAACTACATTCAAATAGAAAATTATGAACTGAACTATTTTTTATTATGCTTGTGTTTCTCTTTTTAAGCTGCTAAAATAATCAATAGGCCTCTCTTGGTCAATATAATAAACCAAGTTAAAAATGAAGTAATGTTCAACCCGTGTACACCTGGAACATATCCTAAAGGAATTATGTTTAGATTCAATTTTCAAAAATTCAAATTTAAGATATAGAACAACTTCGAGTGATATAAGCCAATCAGATTTTCAACAACGATGATTGCGATATTTTCAAAACATATCGTTATACGAATTTTATTAGATAGGAAAATAAAATAACATTTTATTTATAAATTAAATGTTATAAGCAAAAAAGTATCTCACTTGAGAGCAAAATATATTCTCTCTTTCCCAAAACTCTTGAATCAATCATGTTAGAATTAATTTTTCTGCCTTTTTTGCGGAAATCTTTGACAATTTGCTTTGATCTTTTTTCTTTGGATCGTACCTTCACTAAGCTACTCATGGCTTCATCAGAAAAGAAAAGCAGGGAATAAAGAAGAAGAAATAGTCGACAGTTTCAACTATTTGGATATTAGGGGATTTTTATAAAAATAGGGGGAAAATAGAAAAACGGGGACTAGGGGACTGAACATTGTCCCTGGAATTCACAGAAAATCCTGAAAGATTGTAATGACTCTTGCAGATAAAAATGTATGCGAATTTTTCTATCACTTTGCAGATTTTGTCATGTTCTGAATAATTGATGTCATGCTTGCTAACGCATGCCTCTGCCACAGAGAAGTATATTTATTCTTTCGAATACATTATCATAGCCCGTGTCCAATCCGTATTTACATTTTATAGCACATCGAAAACTTTTTTTCCACGCTGGAATATGTGAAAACCTTTATTTTTCTATTTTTATAAAACTTTTTCCGGGCAAAATGATTGTGTAACTATTCGTGAAGTACAATACCGCGTTTAAACAAAATAAAAACATGTGGGATTGTCGGTGTGAAGGAGATCTAAAGCTTACATTTTGTCGCAGTCAGTTAATTTTCTATTTACTTGCGACAGTGTAATTAATTTCTATGATTTATCACAATTTCGTGTATAGTGATTCCGGTTAAACCTGTGCTGGCACGCTGGCGATCCAGTATCCTGCAAATCCCTTTTGGCTGACTCTTTCCGCCATTTCTCACACATACTCTCAAATAAAATGAATGACATGCAACAGAGCTGCGGAACTGCGGGCGATATTTAGTGTTTTCCAATACAACCGTCGTTATTACTGCGACCGGACGGCTTTTGTTTTCCCCTCGAAAAATGATGACTGTTTCGCACGATTTTTTTCTTTAGTTTATGCGGTTAAGTCATGTAATATATGTTAGAGCCTAGAATCAAAGTGATCAGGAATTGGCACATCCAAAGAAATTCCTATTTGGATTCCGAATAAAGTTCCACAAAATCCACGAAAAAGTACTGCTGGTACTGCAGGTGAAGGTGCAGCTACTGTAGATACAGGTACAGGTACAGGTACTGCAAGTACGGGATAAAAGTATACTTATAAAATTAAGAGCACGTTCTGCTAACGAAGAACTTTTTTTCGATATGTTCTTTTTTCGGATAAGTCCCACTTTATTTTTTCCAAAATGTTTACAATTCCAAATTCATTTCCCTGAAAGGTGCAAAAACATATCTGTCCTAGGAAATTTTGTGGGACAAAATAGAAATTTTCGAGGTGAGCAAAAACCAATTCTGTAAAATCGAAGTTTCGATTGAAACAAAAAAGAAAAATATACTTCCGAGACAAAGTATTACTGTAGCGACATTAAAAAATGGTAATTACAAAGAACCTTGCGTTATGAGCAAATAAAATTCAAAGTTGACTATATCGGGGTGATAGAAACAGTAATTCAATTTTGAGAAAATTTAGTTTCAACATTGAAATTAGAATGATATGCCTTTTCAAAAGTGGCTTCAAATCGCGATGAAAAATCTCATCCAATTTTTACAAAAATAAAAACTTGTTCCCGAGATAGGGATGAACACAGGAAGAAAAGTTTCATCGAAAAAATGTATTCAGTTCCAAGGAAATCGAGTTTGAATGAGACGGTATCACAGTGTGACAGATAGTTTTTTGCTTTTAGGTAGACAAACTTTTTTATCACTTCTTTTTACTACTGCCTTTTATTACTACTATAAAGAAGCAATTTCAAACAATTCCTTTTAACATAGAGTAGTCGTTTTAATTAAGGGAAAAAATTATTTTCAATTAAAAAATTCGTTTAACAACTAAGGGATTCGCGTTAAAATAGTTGAATTATCAACATTAAAATCTGTTAATTGTTTAATTTTGAACAAACTCCGAATGTTCTTGTAAAATGAATCATCTTTAAGTTCTTAACACTCAAACTACATTTCAGTTTGAAAAATCAATTATTAATTTATATTATAGTGGATCAACTTGAAAACTTCTTGAGCCCAAATTTCGTAATTCAAACTCTTCTGATTTATAATTGTTAAAGCCTGTAAAACTTCACTTGTGAATTGTTTAATTTTGAACAGATTCAGAATTTTCTCGTAAAATTAATCTCTAGATTGAGAATGAACGCTTAAAAATAAAAACCTATAAAGGAAAATGTTTAGAGTGGAAGATTCTGTAATTACGCTTTGAAAACTGAATTATTTCATAATTGAAAATGTTAAAAATTGAAATTGACTGTCAAGAAGATGTTGAAATCGAAATTATTTCAAATTGCATTACAGGGTGATTCACACTTCATCATACACCTTGTATATACAGATTCCTTGTCAAAAACCAAACAACAAATTACAATGGCAAAATGTTGTAC
>CAKNXH010000601.1:86352-136173 GCA_932178445.1 Andricus quercusramuli
ATTTAAACTAAATCTAAACTAAATTATTACAGATAGCAAATCTCAACTTTAAAATTCATTTTTAGCTGCAGTTTCATAAAAAAATGCAATGCATAAATCGAATATCTTGTTTCAAATTCTGCAGACATAAATTTCAATAAAATTTTTATTTACTCGTTCTAACCGAAGTCTTTTCTGTTTTTTAAAAGAGTCTGAATGTTATGTAAATTAAAATCATCATAAAACTTGAAGCAAATAGACTACTTATTTAGGCTTCTAAATAAATTATCACGGAAGTAAGTTCATTCCATTCTCTAATCTTATAGTCATTGTTAATTTTGTTAAAATACAAGTAACTGAAATTCTTCAAGGAATGGAAAAGAACGACTTGTTCGGGTAGAATAAGTGTTTTTTTATTTTAGACTTGTTAATACATTTTCAAGAAAGAAAGTCTACTAAGCTTAAAGAATGTTAGTTTTTTAGATTTAGAAACATTCGATGATATTCAAAAACATTTTAAATATTCAAAAATGTTACAGGGAATTGTAAAGAATTCTGTGGAATTCAAGAATCGATTACATCATCACTCGCTGGAAGCTAAGTCCTCCACATAACTTGAGTAATTGGTAAATAATTAGGAAATTTAGAGAAGTTAAAAGTTTTCAAATACCAAATAATTCAATTTCTATTCTCATAGCTTGAAAAGTATTAAAAACTTTTTAATTTTTAATGAAAAAATTTTGAAGGAAATTCTACGGAATTCGGGAGAATTCTGTGGAATTCAAATAACAAGTTCAGCTTCATTCACTGCTAGAGTAGCATTCGATCTAACTTGACTAATTTTGCAGAATGCAAAGAATTCAGGAGGCTTCTACAGAATTCAAAGCAAATTATGCATTTAATTCAGGTAATGAACTCCTCGAGAAATATTTTGCAATTTCGTTGGCAGTGAATGATACTTGATAATTTTCGAATCTCGTTTAAGTGTGAAGTTGCACCAAAGAGTCAAAACCTTCTGCAAAAATAAACGGAGGGAAAATTATACAATCTGAACAGGCATTCTCATACTAACTTGAAGTAAGACATCAACAGTTCGTTCGCGCAAGATGCTCATGAACGCGCCAGAATAACAACCTCCTATTGGCTCGCTGCAATTATCAATAGTTTAAAAACTATTGAGCGTACAACATTTTGCCACTGTGATTTGTTGTTTGGTTTTTTACAAGGAATCTGTATATACAAGGTGTATGATGAAGTGTGAATCACCCTGTATATCAGGCGACATGAAGTTTGTGATATTGCAAGTGATTGGATAGATTTTTCTTTTAAAAATTTGTAAATTCCAGGGTGAAAAAATAAATTCACTGTTATTTTCCGGTTTTTCCCAATCTCATAAAATTCCTGGTCATTTTCCGGTCTTCGGTTCAGTAGACACCCTGTAACACCATGTGTATGCATTAGATTTTTAAAGAACTTTATATGGGAGCGTCCACATACTACGTGACGTTATTTTTAGTGATTTATTACTCATCCTCCCCCTTGTAAAATTTTTTGACGTTTCGGTGACCTCCCCCCCCCCCTTATTCGCAAATATGGAATGTAAATGTTATTTTTGCATTGGCCATCCGAAAACTCTTTTCCCCTTTTTTAAAGAATGCTTATTTCTTCCTGTTTTCAAAAAACATTCACTTTTTTCATTTTTTCGCTTATGGTTGAACTGAGTGACTAGAACCTAATAAGAAAATCTCACTGTTCTTGGTTGAAAGTTAATTTTTTTGGTTAAAAAATCTTTTATTATATTTTTTGTTCGAAATTAATCTAATTTGGTTAAAAATTCTACTATTTGGCTGAAAAAGCAACTATTATTTGAAAACTCATCTTTTTCGGTTAAAAATTCTATTGCCTATTTAGTTGCAAATTGGACTTCTTTGTTAAGAACACATTTTTTAGTTGGAAAGTATTTTAGTGAAAATTCGTTCCGTTTTTGGACGAAAATTAATTTTTTCAACTGAAAATTGAACGCTTTTTTTCTTGGTTCAAAATTGATCTATTCTGTTGAATATTCGCCTTTCTTGGCAGAAAATTATTCTCATTGGTTTTAACGACTCCAGTTCCAGTTAAAAATTCAATTATTTCGTTTAAAATGAATCTTTTTTCATTAAAAATTGACTTCCTTGTTGGAAACTCTTCATTTACGGTATGGAAAGTCAACTGTTTTCTATAAAATTCGACTTTTTATCTTGAACACTTGACAATTTTGTTCAAAAATAGTCTATTTGTTAGGAAATTCATCTTTGTAGGTTAAAAATATAGGTTTTGTCGAAAGTCCAAGAATTTTGCTGAAGACATATTTTTTAGTCGAAAATTCAATTGCTGAGACGAAAATTTATCAGAGGAGTGTAACGTGTTACAAGAATTTTTCGACCCATCTCCTATGTGACCCTTTGTGACGTTGGAACAGCCTCCGTCCCCTTTAGAGTATCACGTAATATATCACGCTCATTATGAAAAAAAAAGTTTTCGGAAAAATGTGATTTACCTTGTTATTAGTATCTTTTCGGGATGCCTATTGTAAGTAAATAAGGGGGTCTCTAATTCAAAATTCCTGTTACCGACATGTTATCGACATTGAGATCATTCCACAGCTCAAGTGGTTCGTGTCCGTGTTAAGTTTATGCTGATGACGTTCCAAAATAATAATGCGCAATTTTAGGAGACGAATTTGAGTGAACAACTCCAAGCTAGCTTATTATGTCAATTAGGCATTTTGCGCAAACACTTTGAAGGTTAAATTGTGATTTGTCGTTGCATTTTTCTACTGCGTTATATAGTTATCAGACAAACAAGGATGATTTATTGCTTCCTTATGAATTATACATTTGATTTAAAAGTTCCTTCCTTTATCTATTCAATGCATGAAAGATGCAAGGAAAACTCAAAATATAACCTTCAAAGTATTTACGAGAAATGCTTAATTGAGATAATAAATAACCTTTAGGTTATTTGCACAAATTCGTCTCTTAAAAATTGCGCAATATTATTATGTGATGTAATCGATAATATTTTCTAAACTTAGTATGGACACGGAACATTCGAACTGTAAAATGATGTCCGTGAACTTAGCGAATCAACAATTCAATATCCAACTTTTGTTTAATGCAATAGTTTTGACGTCGTTAGAATGCATTTGTTAACCAATTTTTTTCGTTTGGACGGCGCAGCCCAAGAAGATATTGAGTTTTCAAAGTTGAAGTGCTAAATTCACGCTGCGGAACAAATTTTAATTTTTTTTTTCAAAATTTTTTGTACGAATCTTTTGGATGTCGTTAGAATGCATTTGGAAACCAATTTTTTCCGCAGGACAAAAAAACTCAAAATGATATTGAGTTTTCAAAATTGGAGTGCTAACTTCACGCTGCGGAACAAATTTTAATTTTCTTCCAAAATTTTTCTACCAATCGTTTGGATGTCGTAAGGTTGCGTTTGGGATCTCACTTTTGATGCATGGAGGATGAAATTGTGTGAGTTATCGAATAAGAAAGTCATTAGCACTATACTCGCAAGCGGTGCCTTCTCAAGTGGTGACCTTCTTTGGTCAGCCATGTCATTAAATACAATATGATGTGTCGCCGCAAAAACTGTGGTACCGAAACTTTCCAAAAATTTTGAAAATATTTGGATTATCAACATTCCAGTATATTATCAAAATTTTGAAAATTTCTAAGACGTTGAAAATTTCTAAAATGTTGAAAATTTCTGAATTTTACAAAATGCTCAATTTTCTCAAATTTCCCATATTTTTTGAAGTTTGTGAAATTTCAGAAACTTTGTAAAATATTCAAAATTTCTAAAATATACAAAATTTTCAAACTTAACAAAATTTCTGAACATTTCTAAAATTATGAAAACGTCTCAAATTTAAAAAATTTTTGAACTTTTCAGAATTTTCCAAAATTTCTGAAATTTCCAAAATATCTAAAATTTTCAAAAATTATTAAAATTGGTAGAATGATCTTCGGAATAATTACAAAACTCATATCGACTGCGTTTCTTGGCCCAATTTCATGTTTTGTTTTCAAAAATAAGTTTTCCAACAAAGAAATTAAGAAAAAATTGTCCAATTTCCTTTTGTCAATGTGAATAATATATATTATGTTAATTGATGATTTAAAAGGTGGCAGTACAGAACAAGATAACAATCAATAACAATATATTTATTATTTATTACGGTGGTCTGAAAAAAACAAATTTTTATAAATCCTAAATGAGTAGTACTCAAAGATATTTTATTATGAGAAATTGTTTGTTATAATCAAAATAAGAAATTTTTCACATGATTGCGACACCGTTGAATTAGATTTTCTTGCAAATTTTATATTATTATTATATAATACGGTATGTATCCGCAGGAGCAAATATAAAAGTGATTGTGAATGAATATATGTATTAAAAATAAAATTGAACACATTAATTCAAAATAATCATGAATCTCATTTCAACTGCGTCTTTTGCCCCAATTTTATGTTGTATTCTTGCAATTAATTTCTTGTAACGCAGGCGGTGTTTCTGATTATATGAAGGAATTTCAGAATCGTTATTTCTATTTTTGTATGAATTACGAAAATTTTTCAAAGTTGATGAGAAAGTTAATCATAAAATCTATTGTAAATATGAATGATATAATTTTTTGAAAACAATAGAACTTTCAAAAACTTTTTTAAAAATTTGGAAATTTCGAAAATTTTAGATATTTTAGAAAGTTCCGTAATTTTATAAATTTGTAACATTTGAGAAGTTTTTATAATATTAGAAATTTTCAACAGTTTCGAAATTCTGATCATTTTAACAATTTTAATAATTTTTGAAAATTTTAAATATTTTAGACATTTTGGAAATTTAGAAATTTCAGAAATTTGTTTTCTGGTAGAATTGGTACATTCTCGAAATATTTGAAGCTTTGAGATGGTTCTATAATTTTAGAAATATTGACAATATTGTAAGTTTGGAACATTTTTGGAATTTTAGAAATTTGAATAACATTAGAAATTTGAAAATTTTGAACAATAATTTCATAAATTTGAATGATTTTAGAAAATTTCAACATTTCATGAAATTCAGAAATATTAAACATGTTGATAAGTTTGAAAATTTTGAATATTTTACAAATTTTAAATATTTTACAATTTTTATAATTTTATAATTTATAATTTTTATAATGACAGAATTTTGAACATTTTGGAAATTTTGAACATCTTAGAAATTTTGAATGTATGCGGTAATTTAGATAATCCAAAAATGTTCACAATTTTTGGAAAGTTACGGTACCACAGTTTTTGCGGTGACACATCATATTACATTATACGGCACGGCTGACGAAATAAGGTCATTACCACTTGAGAAGGCGCCGCTCACGAGTATGGTGCTAATGACTTTATCATTCGATAACTCACCCAATTTCATCGTCCAAACGTCAAAAGTGAACTTCCAAACACATCCCAACGACATTTTAACGATTCCATCAAACAAATGTTGGGTATTTAATTGTTTATGTGCTAACTTCACGGTCATTGTGAAATTGTCTCGATGACGGTAACATGTCGGTAACAGGAATCTTGGATTAGAAACCAACTTACTTATCTTCTGCCATTGGCACTTTTGTTTTACTCAGGTATTGAATAAAATCTAGGTAGCAAGCATGCTGGTATAAAAAATGATTTTCCATTGAAATATGTCATCAAAAGTGGTAAACATAGAAGTGAATTGAAGCCTTGGCAGCGCGTGCTCTCTGAGTATGACAATTTGATGTAATATTTTGAATTCTTTGGAAGCTTTTGTCGGAAGCAAGAGTAAACTTTCGAAAGCGGAAGCAGTTCGTGGCGGAAGCGATGAATGATCGTTCGGCAGACAGGCAACAATGGGAGTCAATCAGTGGGGTGTATTCACGGGTGAATCGGTTCGATTATCCAGTTCGGACCGATCGAGGCATGCGAAGCGTCAAACCGCTTTTGCATTACAGTATTTTGGCGAACGTCGCTGCCCTTCCCAGTCCAACGACGTTACCGTAATAGGGTCCGATTAAGATGCAAATTTCTGCCCAGCTCTCCGCCCAACAATTTAAACTGGTAACCGGGCTAATATTAAATAAAATGCAGGCTAGGCGAGGCACAGCGGAGGCAGAGTCGAGCAGCTAACCCAGTTGAAAGCGCCTAATTTTCATTTGAGAAATTGTTATTAAATTCTGTCGTGCCGCCACTACTTCCTTCTCTCCTCTCGTTCTCCTTCAACCCCTAGATTTCTCGCTCTTTGTCGCACGCGTCTTGCCACTTGCTTCTCCTTCCGTTTGCAGTCGCGCTTTTCTCTCTACGTGATTCCATAATAAATTTCAGGACGTGCCGAGTCTTTGGCGGTCCTCTCACAGCTGGCTTTCCGACCAATGAAATACTGGAGTAGGTTTTATTTAATTTCTCTTCCTGCTTTGAGGGATTTCTTATTTTAGAAAAAGTAATTTTTAATCAGGGTGGCTTCTTTTTTCAGGGTTTTATAGCCCCGGATGAAAACACTTATAGTTTCGGTCAAATATCTCTCTGTCCGTCGTAGTTTTTCTCCAGGAGAGGGAAGTGGGGGAAGTAAGAGGAAATGAGTTGAGGGGAAGTGAGAGAAAATGAGGGTATGGAAAGAAGAGGAAGTGAATTCAAGTGAGGGAAATAGAAGAAGTGATTATAAATAAGGGTGAGTATGGGAGGGGTAGTGAAGGCTGAGGAAGGGAAGTAGGCTAAAGGAGTTTCAGTTGGGGAAACGAAGAGAGGGAAGGTAGAGAAAAGAGAAGTTGTGGAAAGGGAAGGCGAAAAGTGATGAAATGCGAGAGAGAATAGGAGGATGAAGAAGGAGTAGGGGAGGGAAAGTATGGAATGAGGAGTTTTGATCGACATAATTGACGTCCTAATGGGCTATGAACCCCTTTTTTTGGGCACGCTGCACCTACATTGACTAATTTTTTTAAAAATAATTTTCGTATACCGGCTTTTTTCTGTTTTTCCGGTGAAAATTCGTGATTTCTCCCGGTTGAGAAAAAAATATACTTCCCTTACGAAACCCAAAGCTTTTTTTTTTAATTCTCAATTCATATATTGAATCAGCCATTTCGAATATAGAGATTCTATTACTGTATTTGAATTGAGCGGCCCCAAAAACCTTAGAATACCCATGTTCATAAAATCGAGACCAGTCTAAAATTTTTCATTCGCCATATTGAATCAGTCAACTTGAATTTGTAAATTCTGGGGGGGGGGGGCGAATATGGAACTTTTCCACTTTCATTTCACTTCCTCTTTTTGAAATTGACGTCGGTTGTTTTTTTTTCCAATATTTTAATTCATGCACCCCAAAAACTTTAGAATACTCATTTTTATGGAAATCGGATCACTAATGCAGATTCTGAAAAATAATCGATGACTTTTCCGAAAAATTGTTCTGAAAAACGTGAAGGGATGATATTTGAGCTCGAATATTCTTAGAATCGCTCATTCAGGCATCAACGAATAGTTTTAAGAAACACGTATTTCAAAATACTTTTGCAAAAAAAAATTTCCTATCAAAAGTCATCTTGATATATAGAATCATTTACTTATGAATGAATATCTAATATGAGATATCATAAATTACCCTGAAAGAAACTGATTTGAATCAAAGAAAAATCCTTTGATTCAAAGTAATGATAGAGCAGAATATGGTCATAGAAATATTTCTTCACTCTAAAGAAATATCTCTTTCACATAATTGATATCGCTTTTAGTTATCTCAATATTTCTTTGGTACAAAGAGACCAAAATATTTGATTTGCGCATCGATGAATAACTAAAGAAATATTTCTTAGAATGCGAAAATGAGATTCAAGTAAAATAAGTTTTCAGTCTCAAAGATATCAATTCCTTGAGTTAATTATCCCACATTCTCAGGCCAAGAACCATTCCTTTGTTTCGAAGAACTGACGCCCAATGAAACAATTTCTTTGAATGAATAGAGGAAAAACAGAACAAAGTGAATAAATGAATGAATTCGAAGATTATTATGATTCATTTTCTTCTGTGATTATTCTTTATCTCATAAAGGTCCTTTCAACGTTTATTATAACAAGATCATAAATAAAATTCAATAATTCATAAGGACTATTTAAGTATACATCAATTACTCTTACAATGTCAAGAATAAATTTATGAAGTAAATTACTGTTTTTAAAAGTTACTTTATTGTACGTTCAGAAGTTCATTTACTGCCGAGATAACTAATTTTGCAATTGAAGTTTCAACACTTTCTTCAGGTACAGAGGACAGGGGAACAAAATAACCAAATAAAAATTCAGAAAATTATTGAACAGGAGTGCCACTTCCCAAATTTTAACGTATCCAAGATAAATTCACGAAATAAAACAATGGAATTAAATAAAGTTCTAGTAAATTCAGAGGAATTCAAGAAGAATGAAAATTAATCAATGAAATTCATAAAAACTGGGAGGTGAATTTTAAACAAAATTCAAGTGAAATAAAAAAAAAATCCAAAATATTCCACTGATTTCACGAAAATCAGAGTGGATTTATAAAAATTCAAGGAATTTCATTAATTGAATAGAAAAACTGTTTGAAGAATTCAGGGTTGAAAAAAGTGTTGATCCTAAATATTCAACTGAGTTCAGTAAAATTTGTGTAAAGTCAGAATAATTTGAGGGAATTCGAAACACTTTAATGGAATGCATCCCGATTTCAAAAAATATAATCAAACAAAATTTAAAAAATGAAAAAACTCCTATCGAATTGAGTAAAATAGGACGGAACAAAATTCAGGCTGAATTCTGTAGAATTTAAGTAAATTGAAACCATTCAAAAATTTAAAAAAAGAACGAATTGAAGAGAATTCGAGTGAATTTAGAAAATTGTCAGGAACAGTAACAGAATCTGATGAAATTCCTAAGAATTCAAGGTGAGATTAAAAAACTTCAGGGAGAATTAAAAAAACATCAATTCAACTGAGCAGAATTTCGAAATTTAGAAGAATTCTAAAGAATCGAGGCAGAGTTCACAACATTCAAAAGAATACCAAACAATTCAAAATAATTCGGAAGAATTCGGCATAAACTGAGAAAAAATCAGGGTAACTCCCAAAGGAATTCAAACGAAATTTAAAAAAAACACAGAAAATCCCGCATATTCCATTGATTTCAGTAAATTTGGAATGTGTATAATTAAGCACAAATCAACCAGAATTCAAGTGAATTGAAAAACAGTTTTAAAAAACAAATAATTCAATGATTTAAATGAAATTCAAGTGAATTTGTAAGAATTTAAGGTGAAATAGAAGAATTCGATGAAGTTCACAAAACTTCAAGTGAATTGAAAAATATCAAAAAATGTAACAAAATTTCATAAATTAATTAAGTTTGAAGTAATCTGCAAAATTCGAGAAAATTTGATAGAATTCAAAATAATTCAGGGTGAATTACAAATGAATTCAAGTGAACTGATAAAATAAAAAATAAACAATGCTGCATTCATTTCAATAGAATTGGAGTGAATTTATAAGAATTTCAGGAAATTCAAGAGAATTTAATCAAATTCATACGAAATCGGGATAAATTAAAAATATTTCAAGTGAGTAGAACAAAAATTTCCAAACCCAATGAAATGCCATTGAATTCAGATAAATGGGAGTAAATAGAATTAGTGAATAAGAATCTGATAAAATTGATAAAGTTACATGGTGAATTTAAAACTTTGTAGGGTTAATTAAAAAAAAGGCAAATTTAAGGAACATCCGTTTAACTCAGTGAATTTCAAGGTAATCCCAAAGAATTTAGGGTCAATTGAAAAGGATTCCTCAGGATAAGAAAAAATTCCATAAAATTCCGAAATCATTGGGTACCCTTTTTGAGGTATCGAAAGAATTTACTAAAGTGATCTCTTCATTTTAAAAAGTGACTGTAGTATGTTTATCTTAAAAAAGTGACGTTATGCCCTATTATTTAATATCAGTTTCGAAATACTTTATATTTCAACGTATTTGAACACACCTCCCTCATTTGGAAAATTTTTCTTTCTTCTTACTTCTCTCTTGTAAAACTGCTAGTATTTTTGTCCGAGGGTATTTTCTGTACTGCTAGTGAAGGCTCCTACTGGAAAGCATGGAGAGATTGGTCGATATGTTTTCGCCAGTGTTTTGAAGTTGACGTTGGCGAAGAAAGCTCGGGCGAGAAGCCTCGGTAAAGTGCAAATGAGATTAAGCGCCTAGAGTAGGATGTGACTTCACCTTTCATACGTGACAAACAAAGGCAGCAAAGGAAAAGAAAGAGGAAAGAAAAAGAGAGAGCAAAATAAAAGAAAGAGGAAAGTCAAGGAACTACGAGAAAAGTAAATGCGCTTCCAAGCAAAATGCACCAGTGACGTTTACTTTGACATTATGGTAACTTCTGAGACAGCCGATTCATATACTGATTAATTTTTTACCAACGAGACTATATGGTAAAAGCTTGGCTTGTTTTGCCTAAAAATTTTCAAGGTAAAGCTGAATTTTTTGAACAATGAAGTGAAACTTTCTTATTATCGGGTGTCTACTCAGGGAATCCACGACTCGTCCTCATACATGTTTCAGAACGAAATGGTACGTACAGTCTGACCCTTTTGCACTCCCCTTTGTGACGGCAGACAGGTCCCCACCATCAGCGTACTGCTACCTCTTCAGTATTTTCCTTACTGGGAAAAACCTATATCCATGAAATAATTCATGCCATGAATTATTAATAACCTTGTTTTGAAAAAACCACCTTATTTACGAATGATGAATAATATCTTTGAACTCCTCACCCCCCCCCCCTTATTTAGCAATTACTTCATATACAAAGGTTTTCGCAATTAAGGAAAAGACTAGAGGGATAACAGTGCGCTGGCCATGAGACACTATCTGACCATGTCTGTGGTCACCACGGGGGTCCTGGGAAAAAAATCCCTGATAATTCCATGTTTTTTCCTGGTACCTCAAGATTCTGCCAGGTCTAATTTTTCATAATACAGCGCCATTTGAGTATTTTGCATTGTTTATAGCAATGGATTTGGAATGTGTATACGGTAAAGAGTATTATTCATACGCAAAATGAATAACTGTTTTTTCATTTGTGGATAAGAATGATAATCTTTTTACAAAATTCTCTGTTCCAATCCAGAGTTTTGATTCTTTTCAACAATTCGCCATTTTAACTCAGAGT
The DNA here is from genome assembly GCA_932178445.1 of Andricus quercusramuli. Classification (NCBI taxonomy): domain Eukaryota; kingdom Metazoa; phylum Arthropoda; class Insecta; order Hymenoptera; family Cynipidae; genus Andricus; species Andricus quercusramuli. Next base: position 97,580 of record CAKNXH010000601.1, read on the forward strand.
TTGTTTAAATTTGAAAATGCCCTGTTCCAGGGCAGAATTATAATTATTTTAGAAAATACCCTGTTCCAATCTAGAAATTTATTCTTTTTGAAAACTCCACGTTTCAACTCGGAAGTATAATTATTTTAAAAAATTCCTTCTTCCAATCCTGATTAGTAATTTTGTACTAGAAAATTTCCAGTTCCAATTCAGAATTTGTGAAAATTTAAAAATTCCCTGTTACGTTTTCACTTTGAAAATTAATGTTATACTAAAAAAAGCGAATTTTCAACAAAATAGTTGAATTTCCAGGCAAAGAAATTAATTTTTAATTATAATGACAAATCTTCCCCGAAGAAGAATTCATTTTGACTACTCATACTAAACATATCAATAGAAGTTCAACTTTCAGATAGAAAAGAAGGACATCCGTTGTAACTAGTATGAAATAGTTGAATTTTCGATAGAAAAAATTAATTTACAACGAAATTGTGGAACATTTGACCAAGCGGATGAATTTTCAACTCAGAAGATTAAATTTCTATCAGAAAAGATCAATTTTCTACAAAAAGAATTTGAAGGAAACAAGTTAAAATCTGAAATTGTTTATTTATTGAAATGGTTTTTTGTCACTGGGGTGCCTAAGATCCAAGTATGCCGATTACGTGGCTTCACGAAAGTGTGCCGAACAAGGGTTAAACAAGTGATATTATGCATACAATGATGAATCTTGAACCAAAAAAAAATAATCTTTAACTAGATAGTTAAATTTTCAACGCAAAAGATTAATTTCCTTCAGAAATTTTTTTTTTTAACAAAACACATAAATTTTCAACTGAAATATATTTTTCAATCAAAAATAGAATGATTGAAATTCCGGTTAAAAAAATAAATGTTCCACAAAAAAATTAATTTGCAATCACATAAATGAATTTTCAGCCAAAATGATAAACTTTTAACGAAGAAGATTTATTTTCTAACCAAAAGATCCATTTCTAACAAAAGACATGAATTTTTAACCAAATTTTCGAATTTCTAAAAATATTTTCCACCTACTAGCTGAATTTTATACCAAGAAAATGAATATCCAACCGAAAAGATGAATTAATCAACAAGAAGATTAATAGTTTACCGCAAAATACGAATTTTCAAAAAAATACATGAATTTTCACCAAACAGCTGAATTTTCAACTGAAGAAGGTAAATTTTCAAACCAAACATTGTATAGTTAAATTTGCAGTTGAAAATATAATAATTTTCAACAAAATAGTTCAATTTTAAAAAGAAAAGAAGATTTTTTGACTAAAACAATGAATCATCAAACAAAAAAAAATGAATTTTCAACAAAGTAGTTCCACTCTCAACTACGTAGTTGAATTTTCAACAAAAAAAATATGAATTCTCAATTAAATATGTAACAGTTGATATATCTTCCAAAACAGAATAATTTTCTTACCAAAAACTGTGATTCTTAACCAAAAAAGTGGCAATTTCTACCAAAATAGATGAATGCTTATCCCAAAAAAACTAATGTTAAAAAAAAGAGTTAAGTTTTTAATAAAAAAGAACGAAGTTTTAACAAAATAATGAAATTCAATTCATGTTTAGTTTATCGAAAATTTTCTAACTATGTCAGGTTTTCCCTGAAGTTTCCCAGCTTGCTCTGAATTTCTGGGATTAACTAATCCTGTACTGACGAAAAATCCCCAGTCAATCAGAATTGGATTTCCTTTTGCATTTTACAGCATTTGGCAGCGATTCTCTGCCACAAATCTTGATATGCATATTGCAAATTGAAAGCGCTCTTATCGTGGAAATCATATTTACGTTTCTTGGTAGAGTATATTCCACTATTAAGGTATTTTGCCTTTTCTCTTCGGAGTTATTGTTCTCGGGCTAGAAGAACCTAGGGTACCATTAAATTTGCGACCGAAGAAAGTTTCAGCCACTTTAACATGCTACGTGTTTTCATGCTTGGATACTTGTGGAGTTCTGAAGTTCGAGCAACCCTAGTACTGCTTTTATCACTGCCTCTAATTAACTGTTCGAATTCTGGGCATGCATCTTACGCCACATTTAAGACCGCATGCAATTAGAGGGATTTTCCATGGAGTAAAGTGCGCGAAAGTTGCGAAGTAATTTGATCCGTAAGCAGAAAAAGTGTTCAAGTTCAACTTTCTTCTCCAGTTTACCATCAGATTTAATTCAGTTATATTTTCATTCCTCTCAAAAAAATAAAGATGGTGAGATTTAAAAAAATGTGGTCTAATTTCAACTTGTTGAAGAGTAATCACAGAAAGTAATTGGACAATATTTACGTAGAGACAATCTCCATGTCCATCTAGCCTTTATAATTATTTATAAAATCCACGAAAAAAGTTCCAATGTTGATTGCTATGCATTTGAAAGGATAAGTCTCATCAAACTTTGAAACCAAATTTTTTAGGTTGAAATTGTTGTTTTAACAAGTGTTATGAATTTTTGGGAGTTTAGCTCCAATTTTAGGTGAAAGCTGCAATTTGTATCAAATTCTCTTGATCCATAGCTGATGATACAGTTATTATTTTTGCAAACAATTTTTTTTGCTTAATAATTTCAATGTTAATAAAACTCTAAATAGCATAATTGTAAAGAATCTTTCAAGGAATAAAATCAGCTCTTGATCATTAGGATTTGATGAAATGTGCAGTTGTCACCTAAAATGGAAGCTAAAACATAAACAGTCATACACATTTTATAAACAAGTAACGGAAACTTAAACCATTTTTTCTTCAAAAATGCTCCGATTTCTTCTGTAAAATTCGCAGCAATAAACCTCAGGTCTGCTTTCATCAACTTCAGAAATCATTTTAAAAATTGATCAATTTTGTAGAGGATTGTACGTTAAGGCTTATCGAGAAAAAATTCTTCATTCATAGTTCTGATAGAGACAAAAAAAAATTTCTTCTGTCACCGCACCGTAGATGCAGTCAAAAAGACTTTTCCGCTACTTTTTCACTTATATAAATATTCTCCACTATTAGACAAAGAAATAATAACATATGAAGAAGGTTGACATTAAAATAATCTGTATTAACTTTTTGATAGCAAAAAATATATGTAAAAGTGAAATGTTTCATTTTATTTTACGATAAAAGGAATGTTCGGTATCCGAATTGAGTGAAAATGTTATTATATGTTATTGTTCCTGATAACTAAAATCATACACAAAAATTGTGTTCTACAAATACGAAGAAATGCGTCATTTCCTGGTTTTCTCCAGATCAATTGTTGATTTCTCGCGGTCAATTTAAAAGAGTCCAGAAGATTTCAATGATTTCAAACAATTTTTAAAGATTTTAAAATATTTCCAAACATTCAAGAAGATTTCAAAGATTTCTGATTTGGAACTGAGAAGTTTGGAAATAAAATCATGATTATATGTTGGAAAATCTGATAATGTCAGAGAGTTTTTGAACAAAGAACTTAATAAAAGAATTACATTTTTGAAATTGAACGGAATTTTCTTAATTTCCTTCTTCTAAATCATCATTGAAATTATTTTCTAAAAATCCCTGCTCCATGTGTAAAATTCCCTATTCCAAGTCAATTAATAATTTTTTACGAAAATTCCGTGTCTTAAAGTCTAAATTATGATTTTTCACGGAAATCTTCTGATCCAAGTCACAATTACATTTATTCAGCAAAATTCCCTGTTCCGGGTCAGGATTATATTTATTTACATCATTTTTTATTATAATTAAAAATTATATAGATATTGATTCCCTCTTTCTCAAATCAAGAAAAAGAAAGTTTTAAATTTTGGCAAATTATTGTACGCAAAAAATAATGTTTGAATTCAAACAAATCTTGATCTCAAGCAAGAAATTTTCAGAATCTGATGAATTCTTTTTTGGATCAGGGTGTATTGTTGGATATTCTCTTTTTATAAATTAAAATTAAAATCATTTTCCAAAATTTCCCATTCCATGTCAAAAATTACCTCCTCCAAAATGAAATTATAATTATTCACGGTAATACCTGTTCCAAAATTAAAATTATAATTTCTTTTCAATTATAATTCAGAAATATAATAACTCCCCTTTTTCTAACATTTAGAAGGGGGAAGTTTCAATTTATGTCGAATTCTAAATGAAAATTCCCTGTTTCACTTATTAAAATTATATTTCTTGAATAAAATTTCCTACGCCAACTAAACGGAAATTCCCAGTTTTATTTCAGAATTATAATTCTTTTTTGAAATTCCCTGTTTCAAAGTAAAAATTATAATTCTATCAGAAAATCTGCTATCTCAAAGTCAAAACTATAATTCTTCACTAAAATCCCCTGTCTATAATCAGAATTATATATATTTTTTAAATTCACTGTTGCAAGTTGGAATTTTAATTTTTTTGGTAAATTCTCTTTTGCAAGCCAAAATCACGATTTTTTCCATATTCCCTGTTCCAACTCAAAATTAGAGTCATAAAACATATTAAACCCCTTTTGATTTGCATAGTAGTACATTCATTTTCCAGCTTTTTCCCGATGCACAAAATTCCTAGTCATTTTTCAGTTTTCCGGAATTTTCGGTCAGGTAGATGCGGAGACAGGAGAAATTTTTGTATGAAACTGTAGTTTGGTGTTTTTGACTCCCCACAAGAAGTTTTCATCCTTATTAGAACTAAAAATGAATTACTTTTTTGAAAGAGCACAACTGTAAATAGTTAATGATCATTCTTAACATTTCAGAACATTTAATCGAAAATCTTAGCTTTAGAATGAGACCAATGACTTAAAAAAGCATATTTTCCTCTTTGTGCATCTTTGATGGAAATTTTGAAAGTGTGATGCCATGCCACGTGGTGAATGCAGTTATGAGATAATACCCGAGGTCAAGAGTCAGAATGCTAAATGTTATCTGGGGAAGCGCAATCGTACCATTAATCAGGGTAATCTCAAGGCACAATATTGAAAATTCCGGGATGCGGTGAAGCATTCTCAAGTTCTCAACTCGGGGCGGCGCGGCGACCTGGAAGCGTCGCGATTTCAAGTATTCGCAAAGCCTTCTGCGGGCGCCTTTATTTGTCGGATAAGAAGGAGTACGAGAGTCTTGAAGCTTCCGGCACATTTCCTATTTCCTATTCCCTCACGCCGTTCCGCAAACGCTGGAACAACTTTTATTATAATTATATCATTAGGCCCAGTCCACACATTACCACCACTCCTCTCTCAGTCTTCCTCTGGGAACGCTGCTATTTACTTCAGCTAAATACAGTCGTTTTGTTATTCATTCTCCCTTCATTCTCTCAACATGACCAAACAATCACGAAAAATGTCTATCGCTTTTGTCAAACACATCACCAAACTACACCACATTCTTTGACAATTCTCTCACAACATCATATTTACTCTTATCCTTTTGTTGTTAGGTTCAGGTTTCGTGCTGACTGACCTGTGGTATTCTTGATTCTGGGTAACTGTCTACTAATACTTCCTTTCCTGATCTTGCTGACCATTTTCCAATATAATTTATTTTTCGTAAAAATCTTTTCGCATTTTCCTATCTTCTTCTGCTTTCATTTGACCCTTGTTTTCAATAACTAGTATTTTTACCTTTATGTTCTGATCATTATAGTTATTCTCTAGCCTATTTATCTTATCATTGCTAAGATCTGTAATATTCACCTATCTTAAATGCGCTTACTTCTTCTTATTAATAGCTACGGTGATTTCATCGTTCTAACAAGCATCACCAGTCATTCTCCCTACAACCACAGTACCACACACTTCAGTTGCACTCCTAACAGAGAGTTCCTGGAACATTCTCCATGCGCATCCCTTATTTTTATTGTGTATTAGCGTCTCCAAAATTGCCCTATCTAGGCCTTTGTTCATGTTATTTCCAAATTCTATTCGCACCTCTGTTTTCTGCAAATTCTATATTTTGATTCTCGTTTTCTCCTCTTTTTAGTTGTCTTTCTCCTCCATCCTTAATCTTGGTGCATTTTCGAAACTAACAGAGGCATTTCCTATTTCCTATTCCCTGACTCCAAGCCACAAATGCTGGAACAACTTAATGGCTCCTAATTTATATCAGCGATATAAAGCGCAGCAAGCAGACTTTGCTCGCTAACAATTCCCCTGGGATGAGCTTTGTTGTCATTTTCTCTTTGTGCCCATGCCATAAAATAGTAGAGAAGCAAAACAAATTTGATCCGGACGATACATGCCGTTTATTATATCCTTCCATTCGCTTTACAACAATATCATGATTGAATTTTGATATTGACAGCTTATTCGCATTATGCAATAAACTAGATTTATAATGCAACTTCGCAAAACCAAATTTAATTTAAAATTTTCAACGAGACATTTTTTGAAGCAGACATCTAGTTGCTATTTTGAAGAAAGTATTTCCTTAATTTAGGAATCTATCTTAGTGCGATCAGGATATTTCAAATTTAAGTTTTCATAAAAAATGTAACCTTTGGGACATCATTTCTCAATTCGAAAGTAAAATTTCAATATTTTATTGACAACAACAAGTTTCAAGTATTCCGGTATTGCCCAATTACGTGTGCACATACGCGCGGGTTTACTAAACGATTATTTTCAACAATACAAAATAAAAATTTCATTTCTAATACACTGTTCTTAAAGGAAAAATTGCAAACATTCTTTTCAACACAATTTTCTTTGTTAAGTGCCCTTCTATGTTAAGAGGTCAAACTCATTTTTGAAAAAAATTGTTATACCAAAGTTTAAAATCTCCAAAGCAGATGGCATATTCTCTATAATCACTCAACGTTGATTTTCATATATAAGAAATAAAAATTTCACGTTTTAACCTCAAAGGTCTGAAAGGAAAAGAGCTATGCTTTCTTTTGCAATAAAAAATAAAAAATATGCCTTCTTCCAAAAAAGTTATTTTTCTATTTAGGTTTTTCAAGATCAATTGTTTTAAAGAGAAGCTTATGATCAATGAGAAGGAAATCATAAAGCCTATCAAAACTCTGCTGCCAAAAGTTTTGGTATTGATATTAGGAGTGTTAAAATCAACAAAATAGACGAAAGCCTCGACGAAAGCTACGAAAATTCTGAAACTTTCATCCCCACTCCCTTGGTAAATATTTATTCTACTCGTGAAGTTCTTTACCTATGAACCACTTTTCAATGGGACAACACTCATTAATCAGTACTCACCATCTAATCCTTAGAGTAAATTATCCTGATTGGATTGCGGAACTTACCTGAAACAAAAAGAGAAAAATTCTCGTTAATTCATTAGCTCATCAAAGGCAAGTAAGTATTATTTTTAGGGGCACCTTGTAAATTACAAAAAATTCAATTTAGAAATTTCTATTCATGCATTTAAAATTGAACTATTAGAAATTCAGTTCCAAAACAAAGTTTTCAATTCATGAATTTTATCATTTACATTCAGGATCATGCATATTTTTATTTGGTTATTTATCTACTATTCCGACATTTTTGAATTTCAAAGCAGCTTTTATGTGCCAAGCCTTCAGGGCTTATTCTCAGTAGAAATAAAATTTCTACTTGAAGCAGGAACAATCATTTGAAGAAAAATCGTTTCGAAGAATTGTAAGTAAATAAACGAAAGTTTTCCAGATATTTTATTTTCCTGAAAGAATTTATAGCTTTGAGGCAATATTGGCAAAGAACGAACAACTAATGATGCGGAAGTAATACGATCAATTGGTGAGTAAAGCCGTTCAGGAAACAAAGTCATCTTTTTGCAGCTTTCAGATCGGAATTTTGGACTGACTTATTTTTCATGAATAAATATATTTCTGCGACAGAAGAATACCGATTGTGTGTTTAAAACGCACATAAAGAAATGTATAGTGTGAACAGAAAAATACTGAAAATATAAACGAGAAAAGTTAAATATATTCGTAGAAAGTACATTTGTTTTTGAAATAGCCAACTTTATCCTCAATTCATGGATTTTTATTTTCTTAAATTAGCTACGTGCTACAGCAAAAAAAGTACCGCAAAGAAGTATGAGATTAGGTTCCATTAAATTTCTTCCGAAATTTTCACAAGAGCTGATGGGATTTATGTCCTGAAAAAGTACTGCTGAAATTGGAATAAAGTACCAGAAGAGTTAAAAATATGTCATGTTTCACCAGGGCTTTTTTTAGGTCAATAGAACCGGAAAAGACACACTTAATTTTTTTTCAAATTTTGCAAGCCCTTAATAATTGTTGGACTAGGCAAGTTTTATTTTATTTTTTCAAAATTTTGTGCTTTTGTCCCAAAAACGTCCCATTGAAACGAAATATATTTTGAACTTGTTTGGTACATTTTCCTAAAAAAAAGTCCTCATAAAAAAATATTTAGGCCTTTCCGGTACTTTTGTCCCGAAAATCATTGAGAGCTTGCAAAAATTACTTACATAAAAAATGAAAACTCATTCTAGAGATACTCAGTTGCTGAAAACGGGTAAAAAAATTTGGATAAAAAAAAGTTAGCCGATTCCCACTAAATAGTTCAAGCATTTTGTGACTAGAATTTCACAGGTTTTGAAAAAAGGGCTTTCGATAGCGACTCAATATCGAATTTTTAATTTTTCACAATAATAATTTCAAGCAATATCTATGGTAAAAGAATGAAAAAATTATTACTACGTTACAATTTTAACTCAAATTTTAATTTAACTTTTTTTATTACTATGTCGAAAAATAATATTTTGAACAAATCCTTTGAGCTTAGGTTATATTTTATTTTTTATGCAATAAACCCGCTTTGGGAAAAATCATGTTTATCTAGTTCCGTTCTGCAAACCCTTAAAATATGTTTACAAAGAAACCCATTTCTGCAATATGATCCGTTTTTCACATTAGGTTCAAATTCAAATTCGAGAAATAAGATATTTGAGATATTCAAGTAACTGGAGCTATAAATATGGGTAGAAGGCTTAGACACCATAGCATTAATATTATGGCGGATGAGAATACTTCACCCCCAAGTCGCTCACTATGTGATCCGACAGCCACATGATGGATAATCTACTTATTATGCCCGGGTTCTGAAGGTACTTCACGTGACGTTCGTTCCTTGCAGCGTAATCAGCAAGAGTGAGAAGGGTAATTTCTATTAGATAATTGGTATTTACATTTCCGGAATAATTTATGGTGAGAAAGTTAGTCTCCAGCTAGATTTTCTCCACCCTGGTGGAAAATTTTTTATAAAAAAGTACAAAAAACTAAAGCCATTTTTACAGGAACCTACAAATAAATTCAATACGTTACAAACAAAAATTACACAAATGTACAATATTTGTCTATTATTTGGACAAATTTTACACTTTATTGTACATTGTTGTATTTTATAGCAGATTTAATTTCTTAATACACAGCTACAAAAATCTACAGAAATTTACAGGATTTGCAACCAAAAAGTAGTTCTTTTTCGACCTAGGATGAAAAGTATTACAAATATTGCAATCAGATAATTTTAAATTAAGATGTGTAAATAATAACTATTGCAGAAAGAGCGTGTATGATTAAGCGGTGAAAGAGAGGTAGAATAATGAAATATAATAATCGCTATTGAACAAAAGAAAATATATGCATATAAATTAGTCATTTGTATATAATTGTATTTTTTTATAGTTGCATTTTGTACATATTTGTACAAGTTTGAACAAAAAATCATAATGCCGAAATGTTGTACTTTCTTGTAAAAGTGGTAAGTTCAAATACCCTAAACCTAAACTCTTGAAAAGCTTTCAAATTCTCTTGATATTTTGAAAATCCTTTATATCTTGTGAAATCCCTATTAATCCCGCAAAAAGTGAGTAAATTCCATTAATCATCTTGAAATGTGTTATATCTTTCGAAATTCATTAAATAATTACAAAATCTCGAAAATTCTCTGAAATCCTATGGAATTCCACGAAATCGTAAAAAGCTCCTTCAAATCCCTTGAAATCTTCTCAAATACCCTGAATGTTAGAAAATTGAAAGTTTTTAAAATCCACTGAAAACTATAGAAATTTTATATAATCAAATCGACTCTTTTAATTTCATTTTGAATCCTCTGAATCCCTCAAATGCTGTAAAATTTCTTGAAATCCCTTGAAATTTTATGAAAACCGTAAAGATTTTTATCAATCTAAAAAACCTTTTAAATCTTCTGCAATTTTACGAAGTCATTTCAGATTTCTTAGAAACTTTTTTATCTCTTGATATTCTTGAAAATCCTACAAAATTATTTTAAATTTGATAAAATACACAGTCGTCTTTTAAAATACACTATTATTATTTAGAGTCCTTGAAATTTGTTCAAATTCTTTGAATCTTCTAAAATCTTTTGAAATTCAGTAGAAAATCTTCAAATATTTATTCTTTTAAAATTCCTTCAAAAATGTACAAATCTTTGAAATCCTTTCAGACTTCATAAAAACCCACGAAGTCCGTAGAAATCCATATGGCCGATATGTTATTTCAGCCAATCATAGAGGAATTTTGAAAGTACCGCTCAAAGAAGTTTCCTTGTGTGTTAAAGGATGTCTCTGAACACAAATAGAATGTCCTCTTAAATGTAAGGTCAAGCGGATATCTATGTGTCTCAAAAAGAAACTTTTTACAACAAACATTATTCGTTTGCAACATACTTTATCTAATCGCCCAGCCAAATAATTCTGTTTTGCAAAAACATATTTACGTGGTGCTTAAGAAAAGACGCAATAGGATGATGCTTTTGTTTCAACAAAACTTTCTCTCTCAGTGATGTTTGAAGGCAATGCCAAAAAAAGTAGTTTCATCAGCGAGCAATGATAAAAAGCAATAGCGTTAGTATCATTTTCTTCAAAGTAGTAGCAAAATCCATCGTTACAAAAAGTTTTAGCCATTACGTATGTTGTTCAAAAGTTCTATTTTTAGTAAGCACTTATAAAATGCCAAATCATGAAATAAATACAAGAAGCTGTTTAAGTGTTCACCAGGTAGTACCAATTGTAGATGATGATATCTTGATAAGTATTAAACAATGCTGATTACTCGTCGAAATGTCAAGAAGATTTTCAGGTGTTCACCAGGTAGTATCAAGTTTATATGATGATAAATAATAAACAATGTTGATTACTGGTCAAAATTTCGAGAAGATGTTCAGATGTTGACAAGGGTGGTATCAATTATAGATGACAATAAGTAAGAAGTAAGTTACCAACTTTAGAAGATGTTGGACTTTGTTGATTGACTGGTCCTTAGTTGGCTTTTTCCATTGTTGTATCTTCTTCCAACCATGTTGTGTGATGAGCTGATGTTAATTGATGTTGTGCAGATATAATTCACCATCTTCCAATCAAATTCTTCCCTGGTCAAGATCAATTAACATCTGCTAAGAAATGAACAACGTTTATTACTTATCAGCATCTACAATTGGTACTGCCCTAGTCAACACCTGAACATCTTCTTAAATGCCTTTCGAAGTCCAACAACCATTTTTTATTTTCAACCCCGATGGGACACCAATTAGAGAATTTATGTATCCCTGCTGCAGCTTCTAGTGTTCGAAAATTTACTGCACGCCTAGAAGGAATTTAAGAAATGATTTGTTGACTTAATTTAGCGCCAAATCGAAATGGTCTCACTTTTTTTAACTATGTCGTTGGGGCGCGGGCCGCGGCCTGCTTGAATCGATACCATGCAATTTGGCACTCGCTATTCCATAAGATGAAGTGTATGTAATCACCGGTCAGTGACTCCCAAGAGATAACCATGGCAACGAGGGAAGAGAAGAAGGCTCGATAACACGATTCTCCAACATAACAAAGAGCACACTTCCAGGTCGTATTCTACGTCCAGTTCACGTATGTTCGTACATACATTACGTACACGTTTCGTGAATACCACGACTATGGCAATATGTTCGTGGCATGCCGAGGGATGCAGAAAGGGGTAAAACGGGGACGGGGCAGCTGGAAAGGGCAAGGATCGCGATTCTATGGTGGTGCCTCTGACAATGGTTCCCGTAAAACAGGTAGGACGGGACAAAATTCGCCGTTGATACGCGCCAGGAGAAAATTTATGGGGACTACGAAGCTATAAGAATAAAGGGTCTCTTCGCGTTTACGGCTCTGCATCGGTGTACTTTCTTCCGATTTACATAACGGGCTCCAGCTAACCGTACCATACCATCCTTCGCCACTGCCGTCATGTCAACGATTCACGACGTCACCGCAAACAACGCATTATCGCCTTTTACCAACATTTACTGTCATTAAAATGCATGTAAACTCCTCTTTAAAATACGGAAAGTACCTCTTGGATGTACTGGGCGGCACTTGAAAAATGATATCACTTGTGGTTCTGGAAAAAGGATGTCTTTAATATAAAGTTCTGTTTTCTAGTCGATAAAATGTTTGTAATCATTTTATATAATAATCTTCAAATTCATTCATTCCAATTTGTTCACGTTGAAGCTTCTATGTTTTCGCTCGCTTATTGCGTGCTTTCGCCACAGAAAAAACGGAAGATAAACTTTACATCGATTTCCGACGAAAGATTCTCTGCAACAAAAATTATCTTCACAGGATAAAGTTTACTCAAATATCGGTCAAAATACGCGAAGTTGGCTGAACAAAACTTTATCGCTCTAAAAAATTTCCTGCAGCAAATTTTATTCTTAGTTTTTTCTGTGGTCTCTTCATTTTTTTGCAAAACCCACCTCTAAAGTTGCACTTTATGTGCCCCAAAGTTATGTGTAAAGTAGGTCTTTAAAGTACAGTGACGTCACCGTACACAATGTACTGTCATTATGCACGCTGACGTCACAGGTGTGCGTAAATTATGCCCATTATGCACGGGTGACAATTTTATATATTCTTCGCGAATTGTTGAGTTAAATCACAACCAGAGTTGAGTAAGCAATTAACTTGAGGTAAATTACATTATTAATCACTCTCTCAATTAGCAACTTTCTCGGTAGGGTGTTGCAAAAAATAGTCCACGACACATGTGCGTACACAGGTGATTATTACGAATGTGATTGTAGCATTTGCCTACGTCTGAAAGCACTCGTCTACGCTTTTTCACTCGCTTCGCTCATGCACAAGCTTTCCACTCGTGCTTCCAGACTACGGCTCATGCTGCAAGCTTCACACTCGTAATAGTCACCTGTTTTACGCACTTGTGTCGTGAATTACTATTCTACCATCCAATTCGACTGTTTATTAGATATGTCAGTTTGAAATCTTACAGAATTCCATTTTAACTTGAAGTTGCTCAAATTGACTGAAAATTCTTTAGTTTAAATTGGAATTCCAAATTCTCATCATGTAGATCGACATAAAAAAAAGTTTTATCACGGGGCTACAAACCCCTAAAAATTAAATAAATTTTAATTCTACATTTTCAAAATTGCATATTTTTTAATTTTCAAAAACGAATAATTTGTAATTTTGAAAATTGAACTATTCCAAAAAGGCATACAAATTGCAAATCGTTAAAAACTGAAGAATTTCAAATTGTAAATCTTTGGAATTGAATTATTGCAAAAAACCAAACGTTAAAAATTACATACCTTCAAAATATAAATCTTGAAAATTGAATTATTTGCAATTCTATACTTTCAAAAAGCAAGGATTTTCAATAATATAACTCTTCAAAATTGCCGAGCTTTGAATTAAAAATTAAAAACTGTCTTTTGGTTTTCAAAATCATCAAAATTTAAGAATTTTTACTTATAAATCTTCAAAAATTAAGAGTTTTTAGTTATAAACGTTCAAAATAGAAGTATTCAATGAAAAGGTTTAGATAATGGCTGTATCTAGTCGTCCCGGAAAAATGGGGGTGTTTACAATCAAAACTTCTGCAATTTAAAAAATTTTCATTCTAAATTTCTTCAATTTGGAAGATTTACAATTAGAAACTTCACTTTTGATCTATCTTCATACTATACAATTTGAGAATATATTCGCAACGCTGAAGTCAAAGTAAAATAAATCGTGGAGATAGTAATTTGTCTTATATTTTAAAATATTTTTATCTGTTCTGCATATATTTTTCAACGATTAAAAATGATTCTTTTTTGTTTTCCACACAATTTTTAGCAACGTCTAAAATTCATATCCATCATAAATACATTCCTTGATCTCTTAGTTTTGATTTTTATTACTCTCTTGGTTTATTAATAGAGAAAAAATATTTTCGAACGCTTATAAATTTTTTAATTTCAAAAATCACATTGTGAAAGATGGTCCACTTTTTGGTGATCATCCATATACATCTTTGAAATAACGACTTTGTAGTTTTGGAAATTTACAAAATCAAAAACGTAGCACGCTGTTTTTGCAAGTTACAATTAAGAAAATATGATTTTCCTTTCAAATTATTCCTACTAAGTGCAATTCTAACTTTTGATAAGAACTTCAAGAACTAAAGACCTATATGAGGCAGCAGTTGTTGAACTTTAAAGTTGGCAAACGTGCGGAAACCACATTGGTGGGACGTTGTCCTCTTCCCCAAGAAGATTTCCCGTAATAACAAGGACCCCCTACATAATTATTTTCTACTTCATGCACCACCGTAACCTTAACCGTAAACTCATGTTACTTTCCTACTTAACTTGCTCTCGCGGCCTTTGTGCACAAAGTAGGACACAAAAAGGAACGTGCAAAATAAAAATGTAGAATTTAGATGGGTAATCTCTATTAAGCTCACTCTTGCTTTTCAGGTACTTTCTTTGCGAATATTTACTGAGCTGTTTCAAAAGCTAATAAACTTATTCCTCTTGATAATATTAAAAAGTGCACAAGAGCGATAGAGATTATTTTACACAAAAAAATATATTAAAGAAGCGGTAAATACGTGAAAAAAATACTTTTACTTTTTCTCCGCTCACAAATTATTACGTTTGAGATGGATTTTAAAAACGAAGGTTCATACAAAAAATTTAATCACACTGAACCATCAGAGAATTTCTTGAAATCTCTGAAATTTCCCTTGAAAATTATTAAATTCTCTTAAATCACTCGGAATTTTTCAACATACCCTGAAAACTTTTTAAACCCTGAAAAAATCCTTTAAAATTCCTGAAATCAGTTAAAATCCTTCAAAACCTCTTGATGATGATTTTTACATTTCAGACCCCCCCCCCCCCCCCCCTTATATTCTAAGGATTTGCAAGTTTATTGTGACGAACTATATCGACCATATATCATTCATTTTTTGCTGTCAATAATCCAGGGATTTCCAAACTTTTCAACAGATTTGAAGGGATTTGAAGCTATGACAAAAGATTGAAAATTATTCAAAAATATTAGAATTTGAACATATTTTCAACGATTTTCAGGGATGTGATGAGATTACAAGGGCTTATACGAGTTTCAAGGTATTTCAAACGATTCTAAAGCAGAGAGAAAGCAGAAGAGGTTTCACAGACTTTAAATGATTTTAAAACATTTGAAGAATTTGAAGAAATTATTTTTTTAGCCAATCTTCAAAGATCTTAGAGGATTTTCACGGATTTTGAAAGATTTCAAGAGATTTTCATGAAATTTTAGAGATTTTAAGCGATTTCAATGATTTCACGGAACCTCAAAAAAATGTTAAAGATTTCTAGGTATTGCACAAGATCAGACGTTTTTAATGACGTTTGTGTATACTGTGTTGTCGTCTGAAAAATAATTTTATTTGCCAAAACAGATTTCGATCAGCATATTTTCTGATAATAATTAGAAAAAGGTAACTTAAGTAAGAAATAGTAGAATATCATCTTTTCAAAAAAAGGCATAACTGCTTTAGCTTAGCGAATAAAATAACTTTGAACAATGTTGGTAAAGAAAAGTTGAGCCTAAACAAAAAATATTTCTCAAATATTATAAATGACCATAACTTACTTACACTTCAATAAAATGTATCAATATTATAGATCAATCGATATCTTTCAGGTTAAGGAATTTTTCGTATTTTTTGCATAAAGTTTGAATAATGTTTAATAAAACTAGTTTCACTAACAAAACTCATTCTTAAAATATACAATTTTCAATGAAAGGAAGTTCAATCAAACGAATTAAATTTTTTAGATATTGACATTAATATTAAGGGTGTATCAAAGTTTCAATGATGTAACTCAAATTTTCTTCAAATTATTAAGCAAACTATGAAATATTCGTGCGATATATCTGAAATGACCCTAGGGCTTTTCTTATGAGAAATTATGATAAGAACTGTGGAAGAAGCAAAATATCCTTCTAAGGAATAGTTTTTGAAAGTTTGAGAGTAGTTCTCTATTACAAGCATATATTTTAACTTTGAGCATGTCCTTTTTTTCTCATTAAAGACCGAAAATATCTAAGATCGAATCCATTTCAAATCAGATTTCTTCTCGGATTTCAGGCTAAATGACTTTTGGGGCCAGGAGAATTTTTTTCATAAAATCCAATTTTTGTATTTTTCTTGCAAACAACAAGAGATACGAAAAAATATGAAGAAAATAATTGGCACACGTGAAACATTTCTACAAAAAATTCCATCACTCATTCATGATATCTTTTACGATTTCCGAGAAAAATAAAAAAAAATTCATATTTCTTTCGGAAACTACAGTTGCAGTAGAGCAGCCAATTCTTTTAACTGTGCAGATCTGTTATTGACTATATTATAAATTGCTTTTCTGTGCATAGTTTCAAAATCAGGACACACTTTTCGTACGGGATTCTAATTTATTCTTCTAGTTTTACCTATTATTGTAAATCTAAATTTGCATAGAGATATTAAACTATCACAGAATGATAGAAAAAATGACTAAAGACATTTTCGAATTTCAATTGTTCATTTATATATAAAATTTCAAAAACAAGTTGAAGGACTAGAAACATATGAGCAATTTCAATTTTTCTCTGAAAGCGAGGAAACCCCATCTTTTTCATTTTATGCAAATAATTTTTTACAAATTTGTATTTATCTAAAAAAGATATTCTATACGTTTTATGCTGGCTAAACAAGTTTGGTGGCGAAGAGAATTTTTTTTTCTATGAAAATTGAATTTTTTTATTGTTCTCGGAAATGGTACAAGAAATCATATATGAGTGAAGGAATTTTTTGTAGAACCTTTTTAACTGTACCAATTATTCTCTTCACATTTTTTCGTATCTGTTGTTGTTTGCAAGAAAAATGGGGAAATTGGATGTTATGAAAAAATTCTCCTGGCCACAAAAATTATTTAGCACGCATAAAACTCACAAGGTATTTTCCTTATGACAGTAGAAATAAAAAAAAACGGCAAAAAATTGAGAAAATCAACTTTTAATATTTTCAGAAAAACGCCGCCATTTTCAATTTTAAACATTTTCATAATTTTTGTTTAGGTCAACAGTTGTATAAGTTTGAAGAACAAAATTGGGATCTTTTGAAAAACAAAGCAAAAACTTCAAATACGCCTAACTTCGTAAATTTTTTTTGCAAAATTCGCAAAAATACGTTTTGCCTAATTTCCTGCAAAAACCAACATATTTTGTCCCCGAGAGATTCAGCGACTTCAAATGTAGAACCTGCCTGATTTGAAATGGATTCGGTCCTAAGGTATATGAAACAAGCACATTATAAATTGTCAAGCCCCTACAGAAGGTGGTTTTTTTCACTTTTGAGGGTAGTATTCTGAATATAATTAGGGTAAAATTACTTTTCGTGTCATTTTTACAGAAAAAAAATATTATTAACATTTTTTAGCGTTTGAAGGCCTTGGACGACGGATTAATTCTTTTAAATTTATAAAAAATGCTACAATTAATTTCATACCAAAAGAAAGGAAACCAAGGGATATGAGGCAACACAAAAATTATTTTTTAGGGCCACCCTACTGCGTAGTGATAAAGTTCAGCAATTTTCTAATTCCACCACCACTAGGTAATACTTGCACATAGCAGTCGAACTCTAATCTATTCCAGCAGAATTCTTCTTGGAAAAACAAATGAAAATCCAGTTCCACAAAATCGTCCATCTTGAAATAAATCGGTTAACAAAAAGATTGAACTCACGGATTCGACAATCAATGACCGAATGTTGTAAAATTTGTTTGAAAGATTCGGTTTCTCCAAAGTCACATTCAATCAAAGCTCCCCTGATGGTTTGAGGAGGCGAACTCAAATCAAAAGTAGTGCGTGGAGAAGAATTCAGGTGGATGAAGCTGTTGGTGGCTGAGCATAGAAAGCAATGAGAGTGGCGAACAGTCGAGGGGAACGAGGGTGGGAAAGTCCAGGGCAGATTGTTAGTGGACATTCAGAACTTCCCACTCGCGGGTATTGCTTCCGTTTCGAAGTTTTCACGATGTTTTCAAGCGTTTCGTTCGAAATCCCCAGCCCAGTTTCCTTTCCCTATAGATATCTTTTTACTCCTTCCTTCGAATTCTTCCCTTCACCAGCACCGATCCAATAACCAGCGTCGGGGTCCCTGACCCGCGACGTCCACCACTGTAGTGATTCGTTCGACATTTCTCTAAACTTTTTTATTTTTTTTATCTCGCCTATCTATTTTTCCTCTTCCTCTTCAGACAAGAAGTATTCTCTCCAATGAAGAAAATTTTAAAAAATGAGGGATCGATCATCCAGAGCACAATGTCATCCGTCTAGGGCTTATTGTTCTGACACTCAGAGAAAAATTTTTGTAGCCCAAATGAAGTATCAAACTTTTTGCTTTTAATAGTTACCAGGACTTTACTTTACTTTTAACATTTACAATTAATAATTGTGCAATTTTTTGATTTTACAATTCGAGATTCTGTCATTTTGATGCTTGTAGTCCAAATCAAGTATCAAACTTTTTGTTTTGAACAGTTGCAAGAACTTCGTGTTTTCTCGAGAATAAAAATGATAAAATATTGAAGGATTTTTAATTTAAGGGCCATGAACTTAAACGATGCATTAAACATTAATAAGAATAATCTTTGAATCCGACTTTTGTGTCATGTCAATGTGACAGTTTATTAGTATACGTCAGTTTGACATCATATAAAATATTTTGATCAACATCAAAACTTGGTCCCCTTCCATGGAAATTTGTTATCATTAATTTTCGATTTATTACAGTTTTGCACTTTAGATTAAAATGATTAAATTTTGAAAATCGTTATGCAAAATTGAAAAATTATTTATTTTCATTTAATTTTTTCAATATCTTAATTTAAGAACACTTCAATTTCGACCAAAGTCTGGAATTTTTTTGTTAACACTTCAAGTTTTAATTTAATAATTTTAAACTTTCCCATCAGGAAGCATATAATTTTCACATCTTTCAGAATAACCAAACTTCAAGTGTTCACAATATTTATAATTCTTCAATTTTGAAGGGTGGAAATGACAGTGATTTTTTTTCAAGGAAATCAATTTTTTAGGAAAATTATGTAGCTAAGAATTTTTAAGGTCACTTGGTACTACGTGATATGAAACTTATTAATAATATTTTTATCGTTTTTTAAATTTCTATAATTTTAATTTTAAATTATCGTTTCGATTGCCAAATTCTAAAACACTTCAATTTTCGCAGCCTTGAAACTAAAGTTTTTTTTGCTTCAAAAGCTTAAATTCAAAAATGATATGAAATTTCTTAATTTCACTATTTTAACTCTCTCAAGGTAGTGAAATTTCCTATTAAAAACTTTGATATGTACTTAGTTTTTACTTTAATAATATAAAATTTTAATATTTCAAATGGTGTGGTTCAAATTTAAATGTACGAAGTTGTATTGTATTTTAAAATTCTTTTTTCTCAGATTTGTATTATCTTTCCATAATTTTTAATTTTCAATTCAATATCTTAAAAATTGTTCAATCTTTAGTTGTAATTTCTGGTTTAAAACTATATCTTTCTTGTATAAAAATTGTCATTTTGGCTTCAAAATTTAACTGTGTTGTTGGGAATTCGTCTTCTTGGATAGAAAATTAGATCTTTTGGAACGAAAATTAAACTTCATTTTAGAAAATTCGTCTTTTGCTTGAAAATTCAACTATTTTGTTGACAATGCAACATATGTCGCTTGCAATCTTAAGCAATTCATATCGACTTCAATATGGTTATACATTAACATTATTTAAAAGAATTGATTCCCCTATTTTCCTGCAAAATCACCCATTTCCCTGTTTTGAGAGCTAGAATTTCAGGCTGTGAAGTCTGTTCAAATGTATTATCTTTGCATCTTTTGTATTTTATTTTGGGCGTTTATCAAATGTAGCAACGGATAAAGTGGTACTGCGGCAAATTTGGCACGGTCGCTTATACAGAAATCTGCGTATTTTGAAGAGTGAGGTCCATTAATGAATGCAAAAGTCAAAAAGTGAGAAAATAAGGTTAATTCAGGTAATAATTTAATTTTTAATGTGAAAAGAAAATTTTTCGTGTTTCTTGTCTATTATGACAGCTGAGAAAAAATCGTGGAAGCTTGTAGTATTTGCATAAGCCAACCAGGTAGGATAACTTGGCACAGAAACTATTTTTAGAAAACTTAATAATTAACTATATAAGACTTAAATCCAATTATTGGCACAGATTCTGGACAGATGAGTTGTTGATTCAAGTGTTCTATCTAACTTTATTACAATTTACATTATATTTAACTTTTAATCTTGTGTTTTATTTATGCGCGCCACACTAACCGCTGCTTCCCTATAGAATTATAGATATTTCAGGGAAGATCGGCCCCACTGTCTTTCCCCTGATTTGTTCAGAGGGTGCAGCTTTCGTATTACATTCTCTAATATCGTGTCATATTTTCACATGAGAAGCCTAGACTTGTCAGTTATTCTCATTTTGACCCTCTAGTATTACTAGTGTGTATAGCATGTTATTTCACACTCCAATCTTTTTTTAGATAAACTCTTCTTTCTTCTTGGAGCCAAAGAATGAACCTTTTGCGAAGCGATTCTCATCAGGTCATAAAGAATTTATTTAGGGCCTTTCTAGCTGCTCTAGCTGCAGTTCCACATTGACTTTCATTATTCCGGAAATAAAGCGTGTGTTAAGAGGTACCTTACAGTTTATCTTAGAACGACCCACTGTGCTGCTATATTGCAGCAATAACAGTCTTAAGAACATGCTCAAGTCTCCAAGGAACAGTATTTTTCAGAAAATGGTTTCATTCGCACCACTGGACGAAGGATAGTTCAAGAGTCGCCGGATCGATAATGTCGTTTTGCTTGTCGCATCATTTACACATGCAATATGTTCGCTTGGCAGAAAACAGGTTGAAAGCTCGTTAAAGTTTGTCGGTGAAGATCGAGACAGTATTAAGAATCACTGAAAAACATAAGGAGGTTTCAATCTTTATTTTCTTCGTTCGGACAAAAATGGATGTTCATACTTAACATCATCTTTCATCAATTAGTTGAACGACAGATGTTGGCAACATTTTTCACCAAATTCACAATAAGCTTCATCAAGGTACCGATAGAGGCATGGCGTTTTTCTGCACTCGGACAACGACTTGAACATCTCGGATGTTTCAGTCTAACATCTTGAAAGTTTTAGTTTAATATAAAAATATTTTTTAACCTAACATTTCAAAAGGATAGCAGATGTTACTCGTTAATATCTGTATGTTTCGCTGTACTATCTTATACTCGAAATATCTAAGTTTGAACCTCTATTTTTCTCTTGGCAACATTATTGGATTAAAAGCCACTAATGTCCCCTCAAAAGAAGACCCTAATAAAAGGAAATGTTACCGTGTGAACGGTGGTAGCACCCCTGCAGTGCTTGCGGTCGTTCCTTTGAGATGTAATTGGTTTCGTCCTGTAAATTGCCTCTGGCCTAACAACCGTTATCGCTAATGACAGCCATGCTGATAAGCAAACAGGTATTGATGAGTTTGCTATTATCAGCTATGCTATTTATCAGCAAGTATAAACTAGTGTAATTACTATTGAAGTCTAGTGTAATTACTATTGAAATCTAGGCACAAAATCCGAGAAGTTCTTGAATTTTTTTCTAAAACTTTTCACGTGGTACATTTTCTCCAAAAGATCAAAAGTATCTCTATTAGAGGTCATTCAACGCAAAATTTTCTAAACTTTCCAAAGAATTCTCTAAACCATTTTCTCGCTTCTTTTTTGAACGAGTTATTACGTTCCAAAGTCAGCAGTGATTTTTAGTATCGTTCACACTGACTGCGTAGATAATTTCCAATGGTGGTGTGTATCAATAAGCTTATTTTTGATCATAAGATATATATTATTGTAAATTCACGTTTTTCTGTCAAGTAAACATTATCTGTCTATAAAATCCTCTTCTGGCAAGTCGGTCTCCGCAGCTGCAACGCAAAATCTGAAAAGACGAGAATGGAGAAAAGTGAGAAAAGCTCTTTGCTGCTCGCGTAGACGCTTTGCGATAAACGAATTTATGTCGACGTAAGATTTACGTCCTCTGCACTTTTACTAGCGTCTAGATACACTTTCAATGGCGCGTATATGCCAGGGCCCAGCACATTCCCTTGACTTCCATAAGACAAAAAGAAACGTTTTGTTTCCATAGAGTATTGTTATGTTTTCAATTCTTCACTGTTGTTTCAAAGAATTCCTCTTCTTTTCGCTGTTAACCTACTTGCGCGTAAAACAAGAGACTGCAAATTTTCTGTATTAAAATCAGGTAGAAATAGTATTAAACAATGTAAGTGATAACAACTAGTTGCCCGAGTAAGAAAATAGGGACAAAATGTAAGGATTATATCCATTTTTAATTTATTTAAATCAGATTGAGATATCTAAATTAAAAAAAGAAAAGAAATCAATGACCCACTTTCTCGTTTTCAAATATTCAGTGAAAATATTGCAATTGCTTATATATGCGAGCTTTCCTCAGTCGCTAGGGGGATGAAACTTTTTTTTGTAAATATTCACCATCAAAATCTAGAAATTTCATGCCTCGCATTTTATGTAAGAAACATGGAAGGCATTTCAGGATTTTTGAATGTAGGTGTTGGAAACGACTGCTTTTACCGATATCTAAAGAGATGAAACTTTTTTTGCACATATTTACCACCCTAATCTACCAAATTCATTCCCTGAATTTCAGATAAGAAATTTGAAACACTTTTTAGATTCTTTCTCCTTTTTTCGAGATTTTGAAATTGAGATCGACAGCTGGGAGTATGACATTTTTTTGCAATTATTGGTCATCAAAATTTATAAAATTGATGCCTACAATCATAATGAAGAAGCACATTACAAGGTGAAGAAATCGAGAACAAATGAAAGACTTCGAATTTTAACTTCCTGATTTCAATTTTAATCATTTTTTTTTAGCTTCATGATGAAATAAACAATCAATGGTTAAGAAGGTGTATACTCAACTAATAAGGTGTGTTATAACGTTATCACGTTGAAAACATGCTTTTGATATTTAGGAAAGCTCATTTGAGAGGTTTGTCAGACCGCACGACCACGGTAGCATCACAATTTCATATTTCTGTTTGAAATTGTTTCAAGGTATTCAAAACGCAAGATATTATACACAAACAACCTTGAGCTTGATGCGGTTACCCCAGAGTACGAAATGCAGCTACCACAGAAAAATGTTAGATCCTTATTATCCCTCATTTGAGCAAAATCTGTTAAATTAATGAGGACTCTTACTTATTCGAATGCCCCTCCATATATTTGTGGAATTTAGATAACAAAAATGTCTTGACCTAATTAATTACATATAAATATATACAACGGTCTGTGAGACCTCAGGTACATATTAGTGCAAAAATGGAATCACGTCCATACTTGAAGGTTAAAAATATAGTTTTTCATATTTCTTAAGTTGAGTATAAAAGGACAATCAGTATTATATTTCCCTTCGCGGAACAAGTTAAAGCAAAATTAGCCACCCGCGAGATTACCTTTAATGAAAAACTTCCATTAACATTCAAACTTCTTTGAAGGCACTTCCTCAGAAAAAAGAGCATCTGAAAGCTATAAAAAGTGAAGAAGAGAGCGTTTTTCGAAAGCAGGATTTAAAGAGACTGATAACAAAGGCGCCTTTCTGAAATGCGGTTCTTAATTGGAGAAGTAACACGCGAAACGACGAAAAAGCCGTGCACGTAATAGAAGAACACTGACTACAACAGAGGTGGGAAGAGCAACACAGATTCAAACACATAAAACTAAACCGCGGCCGAACAACGCGCTGCTTCCAAACGATGTGTAAGGACAACGCGTTGCTGGCTAAAAGGCAAGAAAGTGTGAGTGATAAAGTCGGAAAAAAAAGAGAAAGAGAGAGGAGAGAGAATTCGAGTAAACAAAAAGAACCCCCGCGAGAAAGCTTCATTAAGCAGACGCCAGAGGGCTACCAGAGGATGAAACTTGGAAAAGAAAAGGGCGAAAAGAGGGCTTGGCATAAACTGTCCCCTTTGTGCAGGAAATTGCGTTTTAATTCCCGCATTCAGGACCCTCGCTACAAGACTGCCGTCTAGTATATACAAGACTTTCATGCATTTTGCATGTCGAACCAATGTACCGAGATAAAGACCTAACACTTCAAGGGCTTTATCTGTATCCGATGAGTAATTATTTGCACTGAGAAAAAAAATCTTTTCGAATCAAGGAATAGGGGTTAGGGCGGGTCAAAAATAGCTATTTATAGATCAAGTATGATGCCACATAGGAAAGTTGGGTGATAAATTCCTTTGAATAAGATTATGTAGATGATAGTTTAATTTTCCACCAAAAAATATTTCCTACCAAAAGAGATGAATTTTCAACCCCCACCCCCAAACAAATCTTCCACAAAAAATATCCATTTTGAAGCTAACGAGACGAACTTGAAAGATTAATTTTCAATTGAAAAGGACAACTTTTCAACAAAACAGTTCAATTTTCGATCAAAAAATAAAACTTCAACAAAACAGTTGAATTTTTAACACACAAAAATCCATTTTCAACCAAATGATTGAATTTTCAACAAAAACATTAAAATTCAATTAGCAAAATCCCCTGTTCAACCAAATAGTTGAATTCGCAACAAAAAAGTTATTTTTTTAACCAAGAAAGATGAATTTGTTACAACAAAAGATCAATTTCAACTCCAAAAGCAAAAATTTTCATCAAAACAGTTGAATATTTAATAAAAAAATGTTGACTTCAACAAAATAGTTGAATATTTCATCAAGAAGAAACTGATACTTAACCAGATGAAATTAACGACAAGACGAATATTTAACAAAATAGTTGAATCGTCAAACAAATAGATGAATTTTGAGCAAACGAGTTCAGTGTTCAGGCTAACAAGTCGAATGTTCGAGAAAGCTGTTGACTTTTGAACGCAACAAAAAAATTAATTTTCAACCAGAAAGCTAATTTTCAATGAAAGAGATGAATTTTCAACCAAAAAGATCATTTCTCAAACAAAAATTAAATCGTTGAATTTACTGTTATAAAAATTAATTTTTAACAACAAAAAAGCTAAAGCTAATATATGAATTTTCAACCAAATTCTTGAATTCTTAAGCCAAAAAGACAAATTATCCAACTATCGAAACAGTTGAATTTTCAACCAAGAAATATAAATTTCTAAGAAAAAGAATAATTTTGAACGAAAGACATCAATTTTCAACAAAAAATGGAACAGTCACATTTTCAATTAAAAAAATGAATTCGCCAGACAGAAAAAACGAAATTTCAACAAAATAGATAGATTTTTAACCAGAGATGAATTTTCACGCAAAATGATAATATTAGAAAAAAGAGTTCAATATTTGAACAAATAATTGAATCTTCAACAGAAAAAGATCAATTTTCAACCGAAAGTTTGAACCCAACCAAAAACATAGTAGTGGACTTTTCAACCAAAATGGATATTTTAATCAAAAATGGTGTGATTTTCTATTCGGGTTCTATTAATTCAGTGTACATTTAAGCAAAAAAAAACGAGAAAAAGAGGAAAAAGAGGAAAAAGGGGAAAGGTCTTGAAAACTGAAGAAAAAAGAATTCTTTAAAAAAGGGGAAAAGAGGGACATGCGTGAAAGAGTGAGAAGTCCGAAATACGAAAGTGATTTTCAAACTTATTAAGTTTTTTTTAACTGTACCATTGCAGGACCATCTTTAGAAAAATTCGCAAACTTTTTTCAAATTCATGAAAGCCTCATAAATAATATTGAAGAAAGATTCGAAAATTGAAAATCGATCAATTTTTTTTTCTCTCCAAAACTGTGAGTTATGTAAAAAAGTCAAACAACAAAAAATTTGTAATTTTTCTTAATCTGCCACTTTTAAATAGAACTTTTTTTAATATGGTTTGAAAATTGAAATAAAAAATAAGAAAAAATGATTTTTTACTGTTATGACCGTTTCGCTTGCCTATAATATTGAGAAAAAAAATTCAATAGTCGAGTACTTTATGCCCAAAAAAGAAACTTTTCTATATGGTATAATCTCGATCCAAACAAAAAAAATTGCTTTCCTCGACCCGCCCTTATACGGGTTCGTAAATAAAATATTTATGTACTATCTGCACTTTTTAAAAAAAATTCTATCGAAACTTTTAATTCTGGTACTGAAATTATCGATGCATAGTTTAAAATTTTTAAATTTGTGCACTTCCAGAGAAAAAGCTAATTTACCTTTCAATCAAGTCTACAAATTTTAAGAGTACCTAATGGTCTCTTTTACCCTACATATCTCTTGCAAATTAAATTTCGGGCGCTCGTGAAGCTGCAGGAAATTCTACTTTTTCTTCTCATTGTATTCTGATTACTATTCCTGTCCCCATTCAATATTATATATCGTACTGTTACATCAACTTTATCCTCTTGCTCGCTTTACAATATTCCATTTTTCTCGATTCCCTTTTAAATCCGTTCTACACTTCGTATATCCTCTTAATAGCCACAAAAAATTATCACCGTGGCATAAATAATTATTTAAAACCTTCTTTTAATCACAGAGAGCTGTTAATTAAAAATTCGCAAAATTCTCTTGAAATAATTTTACTTTTAGTATAGCCAAACAATGCTTCATCAGAACTTTTACGTCAGGTTCATTTTACACTGAAAAAAAAACACTAAGTGTGAAAAAATTGCAGGAGTTTTCTAATGAAAGGACCTAATGTTTTGGATAATAGAAAAAAATTGATATTTTATAGAAACAAAAAGAACATTTGGCAGGCCTGTATCAAAATCATTTATTAGGCAGTTTCTATGTCTAAAAAAAAGCCAGCTGTTTGTGCCGAAATTTCGTTACAATTTCATTGTACACCTTCATTACTATATTTATACAATTTATTTATCCACCTTAAAAATATTTCATCGAAATCGATTGAAAATGAAAATTTTCCATTAAATATCTATGTATTTCAAATCAATCAAAATTAGTTTCAGAATATGATATCTTTCTATAAAAATTTAATTTCATTTGGTAAAAGCGTGTAAGCTGTCTTCGGACTGAATTTCAAAAATGACAATTTTAACTCTTCTTCCCTCAGCGGATGCAATTGCAAATTTATTTTATCCTGATTAATCTGTAAAATCGTAAAATGAGGTTTTATTTTCCAAGTTTTATAACCATTATAATAAAATTATGGTCAGTAGACGCCTTTTTGTCGAGCGATTTAAAAAAAAAATTCGATTGTACCACATTTTGTTAATTTTCAATTGATACTTTCCAAACTTGCAGAATTTTTGTACTTTCGGAAGGTTCTATATCCCACCAACTGGAAAAAGGAATCTTTAACCAAAAAAAATGAACGTTCAACTGAATGTAAGAATTTTCAACCAAACATTTTTATTTACATCTAAAAGTATCAATTTTTAACAATAAATGGAACAGCTACATCTTTAATAAAAAAATATGAAATCACTACCCAAAGGGATGAATTTCCAAGCGAAAAAAAACGAATTTTCAACAAAAGAATTGAATTTTCAACAGAGAAAAATTCTTCAGTCGGAAAAGAAAAAAAATTCGACCAAATTGTTGAATTATCAAACAAAAAAAATGACTAAGAAATTTGTTGAATTTTCAATAAAGCAATAATTTTTTCCACCAAATAATAAAAGTTTCAATCCAAAAAGATGAATTCTCAGCCGAAAATACAATAGTTGTTTAAATCAAAAAGTCATATTCTCCAGAAAAGAGTTGAATTTTCAAACCACAAATATGAATTTGCAACAAAAAAGTTAATTATCAACTAAATAGCTGGATTTTCAACAAAACAGTTGAATTTTTAACTAAAAAGAATTAACTTTCAACCAAAAATAATTGAATTTTCAAGTAAAATGGTGATTCTTAGACTAGAATGGTTAAATTCTTAGATGAAAAAAAAAATCTGAAAGTGTTCACATAGATTTGCGTAGTTTCGACTCACACGAAACTTAATGATTTTTAGTTAAAAGTATAAGAAATTTCATTGGCAGATCTTTAGAATTGGATCATTATGGGAGGGGAAGTAGGGTAAGTGATAGGATATAAGGGGAGAAGTATGAAAAGTGAGGGGTGGAAAATTGAGGAAAATGAGGAGCGAGGACATAGGGAAGTAAGGGGAGGGAACTAGGGGCAGTGAAAATAGGGGAAAGTGTGAGGAAATGAGGCGTGGGGAAGTAGAGAAAACGCGGGTGGAAAGTAGGGGAAGCGAGAGGAAACATGAGAAGGAGCTGTAGGGGAAGTGAGATGAAATGAAGGGTTTGGGGTGTAGGGGAAGTGGTGAGCAAGAATGGGAGGGGATGTAACTGACGTGAAAATAAATGAAGAGGAAATAGCGAAAGTGAATGGAAATTACAGAAAGTGAGGGGTGATTAGGGAGGGGGAGTGAGGAAATTGATCAGAAATTAGGGTGAGTAGGGGAGGGGAAGGGAAGTAGGAAAATGGTTGTGTTAACTGCGGAATTGAGGAGTAGGGCAAGTAAAGAAGGTAGAAGTTGGGGAGGAGGCGAATTGTGAAGTGTGTGGAGGGGAATTAGGAGAATATAGGAAGGGTAAGATTGGGAAAGTATGGGAAAGTTGAAGGATGGTTCAATACATTTGCTCAACACGTAGATCACTTGTTCATGAAGATTCGTCGGAAACCAGTAAATACACTTTGTTTGTGTTAAATAATTAGTTAGTTAATTAAGTTTGCACTAGGTTGACTATGAGAGATATGTTAGTTGCACCGTCTTGTTATAAAGCTTTGAATTAAACTCTGAATGCTGTTTGTCTAAGAGAATTGCAAGACTCTACCATGAAGACTCGCTCAACTGTCATGCCATTCAACCGCTAAACATTTGCCTTGCATTACTCTTCGTTGTAGATTAAGTCACACACTAAGCTGCATCTGTAAACACGTTTATTTGGAATTCCAAAACAGAATTCACATTGTTTTTATTGCCCATATTTCTCGAAAACTTGCGTATATTTTACATGCTAAACTTTACAAGTTACTACCCCATTTTCAAGTGAAACGTAGTTTTGAAGAATGCTTTTTTATGGTCTAGAACAGCACTAAACTGACACATTTGTCAAGCACCCAAGGCGCAGGGAAAATTTGCATTGTAAAAATTGTGGTAATAAAAGTTCAAGTTTCAAGATAAAAGTATCGACGGAGAACAGGTAGTTGGGCACCTCATAATTCTTGCCGCAAGACGAGTCTGCATTCATAGAATCCAATATCCTTCGAACGAAATTGACATTTCCCGGTCTGGAAAAAGATGAACAAGCAAGACAGAGACAGGGAAATGCGGAGGGTTCGTCTTGGAGAGGCAAAATTACGATTCGTTGACATTTGTTGGTTTCGCAAAGCCCTCTCGAATCACGTTTATAGATGGTAGCCTCTTTCCATTTCCACAGCCCACGTATTTATACACGCGAGTCATTGTGTCACTCGCCAAATCGAAAAGTTACATATATCCGTCAAGCGACTGCAGACGCCAACGATGGAAATTCTTTCAGTCCTTTCGCTCAAATCGTATTTGTCGTTTTCTTGGTTATATGTATCAAAATCTGAATCCTCCACTTCAGACTGTATAGTTGGTCTCCCACGTTTATGGTCCATTCAAACACTTTCAATCCAACTTTCCTCAGCGCTCCAGCGAATACAGAAACGTTCTCGAGGATATATTGGAAGTAAATAGTTATGTCAAGTCACTTAATGAAATGAATTCGAAACTCTTTTTCAGATCAGGGTAAATAAATGTCCAGAGGAAATGAAACTTGGAAGTGCAATATTTAGAAGATAAAAAAAAAATCATCAGACTGATGGGATTGACTCTTCGAATGGAATTTCCACTAGGGGGTCGTGCATAGGGAACATACATGAAACATACTTGAAAATTAAACTGTAATTGTGCCTATTACATTTTTTCCTCGCAAATTGCGATATTGATAAAAACAGTGAAAAATGTACTGTGTGTATATTATTAATTCATCTTTGTTTTTTAGAACTTTTAAATGAACAACCATAACAAATGCTTGAAAATTTGGCTATAAAGTGTGCCCATTATATTTTTTCAATGTAAATTAGTAAACTACAGATAATCACAGCAATAAAAAATGTCTGTACGTATATCATTGATTTATAATTCTTTTTTAGAACTTGGAACTGAACGTAAGTATACATTAAACATCCTCGAAAATTAAACTGTAAATTGTACCTATCATATTTTATCCTCGTCAATTAAGAAACCACACATATTGATCAAAACAATTAAAAATATACTGTGGGTGTAGCATTGCTGCATAATTGTTTTTCAGAACACGAAACTGAGCAAACTAGAAACAAGGTCAACAATTGACATGAAAATTGTACGTATTATATTTTTCCCCTGTAAATTAATAACCTGATATTATTAAATTAAAAATTACTGTGGAATAACTAAGCATTAAAAAGTTAGCTTGACTGTCTTATTGTGAAACTTTAGGATAGGCCACATTAAGAAGAAAATCTGATTTGAAGAACGAATGACCTGCAACAAAAATGATCGCGCTGTTTTTCTGTGCATTTATTACAATGTTCAAGACAATTCTCGAAAAAACGAGGTGAGTCCGCGAATTTTTCCATTACTCTCGGAATACCTTTCAACTATGTAGAAAAATCATCTTTTTTGTAGAAATTTGTACTTTTTTGTTGAAAATTCACATTTTTGTGTTGAAAATTCAACTGCTTTGTAGAAAAATTGTGTTTTGGCTCAAAAATGATATATTTCTGTAGAATTTTCAACTACTTGGTTAAAAATTGAACTAACTAATTCTTTTACACTAGGACCACGATTTACCAGGGGTTTCGGGCTGAGCCTCGATCGCCTTCACGGTAAATCGGCGTTCTCATAAACGTTTTTCTTCTTCCTGCTTATGGGTTTCAGAAAATTAAAAAAGTTTTCTTGTAGTGCCGAATGGTAAACAGCGCAACTCCGCTGACCTTGCAAGTGCCTCTCTTCCGTCTCCTTGCTCCACCTCATCCCCGAATGCAACGGTATATCAGGTTCCGGTACATCGCGGTCCCAGTGTAATTGGAAATTCGACTGTTTAATTGCAATTTTTTTTCAGTGGGAAATCAATATTTCGGTGCAAATTAAAAAATGAAGACTGTTCGGTTGAAAAGTAATCTATTTTAGTTAAGGATTAGAGTAATTTGTTTAGACATTATTTTTTTTTTAATAAATGAAACTATTTTTGATTTAAAATTAAAATACTTTTTTATTAATATATCAGCCAGAACATTTTCTGTTGAAAAATCATCATTTTAAGTTGAAAATTTCACTCTTTGGTTGAAAGTTGAAATACTTTCCTAAAACTTAATTTTTTTGGTTGAAGATTCATAATTTTTATTAAAAATTCACCTCTGCAGATACAAATCGCATAACTTTATTTAAAATTCGTTTTTTCTGTTTGTTAAAAATTATTCATTTTAACTTAAAATTTAACTATTTGCTTGAAAATGTAACTGTTTGGTTGGAAATAAATTTTGTTCTGGGAAATTAACCTTTTAATGGAAAGCTAATCCACCTGGTGGAAATTTTACCTATTGGTTGAAATTTAACTGTTTGGCTGAAAATTTATGTATTTTTCTGATGATTAGTATTTGGTGTAGAAAATCCATTTTTTGGTAAAAATTACCTGTTCGGTTAATAATTTGTGTTTTTGGTTACATTTAACTGTTTTCTTATTCCGAAATTAAAATCTTCTTTGGCTTAAATGTCAACTCTTATATTTTGTATTGGATATTCATATTTTAAGGTTGAAAAGGTAACTGTTTGGTTGAAGTTGTACTACTTTCTTGAAACATCATTTTTTTGGTTAAGAATTTATAATTTTTGTTGAAAATTCATCTCTTTGGTTAAAAATATATTTTTTTTCAAATGAAAATTGAATTTTTTGGTTGAAAATGAACTTTTTTGATAAAACTTTATATTTTCGGGTTGAAAATTCAAACGTTATATGGAAAATTCGTCTTTTTGACTCGAGAATTATAAAGTTGACAGAAAATTATACTATTTGGTCGAAAACTCAACCATTTGTTTAAGAATGTATGCATCTTGTTGGGAATTTGTCTTTTTGAGTAGAAAATTAATCTTTCTGGTTGAGAATTCATCCTTTTCGGTTAACAATGAAAATTCTTTCAAAAATTCAACCGTTTTGTAGAAAACTCGTCTTTTTGGCTTGAGCATTCAACATTTTTGGTGACATTTTTTCTTCATGGACTGAAAAATCTTTCTTGCTGGAAAATTCCACTTTTGTTAAAAATTCTACTTTTGGATTAGAAATTTCATTGCTTTTGGTTGAATCGTAATCTTTTTTAGTTAAAAATGCAACTGTCTGGACAAAAATGAAAATCTTTTCTTGGATGAAATTTCGTCCATTACATTTGTTGTTGAGAATTCATTTTCTATGGTTGAGAATTCAATTATTTGCTTAAAATTTCAACTGCTACATCAATTAATTTCCATGTAAAAATGAATTTCTTCTAAATAAATTCACAGAAAAAATATAATCGGCAAAACGTGCAGACAGATAAATACTTCACGTAGTTTTTGCACGACCCCTAACTCGATGCTTTTCAAAAATATAATTTATAAATGGCAGAAACAATTTCTCCTTTTTTTCTGTCACAATTTATTCTCTAAAATTAGTTTAAAAAACCGTCCCTAGCCATTTTAATATACTGGAAAAACATTTGCTTTATATTCTTCCGTTTTGGGGCCTGAAATTTGATATAAGGAGTTCTGAGCTGGGAGCTTTAATGTAATATTATTTATCATCTTGTCAGGCGTTGCTTTCATGCTTTTAATGCTCTTACTTTCCGTAATTTGAGCCCTCGTATAATCACAATCCTCCATAAATGTGAAGACAGAAAGTGGCATTGAAAGGAATTTAAAAAAAAATGCTACAGCGAGATTGACACAAAAGATTACTAAATACGAATACTCGCTACAACCCCATTCCATATACCCACCTTCTCCCCGAGGCTTGCTTTCATTAATAAACGCGGAAATCTTCTGGCAGTTCTTTCAACGAACAGCAATATGTATATATATGAACGCGGAAGCTTACAGCCAAAGAGCTGAACAAACTGTAGATAAGGGTTGGCGGTGATTGCTCCATAAAATATGTATTCCATAGTTTCGACCTTCTTTCTTCTTTCTTCTTACTTTACGTTACATCGCATCTTCGATGCCTTCACCCTACAAGGAACTGACTTTTCAAACGTGCTCCTTACTTGTATCAAATTTTATATCCTACAAAATCAAATTATTTTTTTTTAAAAATAACAGAATAAGTGGGGCTGGAAAGTTAGGGATTTACAGTTATCAAAACGATAACTTAAGACAAAAAGTTCTGCAAGTCATTATATCCATTCTAATTGTGATATTTTTTATTTTAATTCTCTTCACTACATTCTATCTATCAGAATTCTATGACATGTGTGCTTTAACGTAAAAGTTGTGTTATTAACCACATAAAATGTCTAACTGGTGTCTCCGTAGAAACAAATTCATTGTTTTGGGTTCATTTTCAGCAAGAGCGTTCCTTTTTGTTGCAGCTTCTTAGGAACCCAAATTGGTTCTAATAGAAAAGAACCCCCGGGTTTTCCTGGGTTTCGTGAGTTTTGTGGCTTGTAAATTGTTGCTAAATAACCTTTTTCTGGTAATTTTCGGTTTTTTCTAACAATGTATGTGAGCTCCTATGTGACAAGGGCCCTTATAGCGGGTTCTTGTTGAGTAGATATTCGCGTTTTTTTAACTCAGGGTCAAAATGATTACTTTTGAGTTTGAGTGGGGGACGATACTAAGACCTATACTGAATCTATTGGCACTGTTGTCATTTCGTTGGTTTCATATCGTTGATTTCAAAGATTAATTTCAAGATCTTAATTAAAAAATTCTTGAATTTTTAAACAAAGTTTGGAATTGTTTAAGGAAGTTTTTGCACTTATCGGAAAAATCCGAATTCTTGTACCGAAATTTCAGTATCCATAACCACGACCATTATTTAACTTTTAACGCCTCAAATGTCTATTAAATAATTTTAAAAGTTTCCAATTAGAAGGAGGCATATTATTTTTAAAGCACTTAGAATGATTGAAATTGATAGGTTCACAATATTTCTTGCAATATATTTTGATTTCTGCATTTCGTGTTTATTACACGGTTACACGGTGTAAATGACAGTGATTCTTTAAACGGAAATCACATTTTTAATTAACAAATTCATCCAATCACTTTGAATGTCACTAAATACTAGATGATATCCTACCTGCTAATAATATATTTATCATCTTTGAAATTTCTATTATTTCAATTTAAAATTATAGTTTCAAATGCGCAATTTCAAAACAGTTTAATCTTTGAGGTCTGAAAGCTGAAGTTTTTTTTTGTTTTAAAAGCTTGAATTCGAAAACATTTATTTTGGAATTTCTTAATTTTTGGCAGTTTCGAATTTCGAATTTCACAATGTTGTAGTTTGAAATTCAAATATTAGAAATTTTAGGACAATTTTCATAATGAATTGAAAAAAATTCATATTAAAAACCTTGATAGTCAGTTTTATGTTTAATCATTTTGGATGTGAATATGAAGCAATTTCGACTTGGAAAGCTCAAAATTGTGCAATTTCTAGCATTTGGATAAGCGATATTGAAAAAGAAATCTTGATTTGTATTCTCTTTCTAATTTGCAATTTTCGATGTGATATTTAAAAATTGTCTGATTTTTGGCTGATAATTTGAACAAGCAAATAATTCGAAATTTTTAATTATTTGATTGGTGAATATTCAGAAATAATAAGTCTAAAATTTGAAATCGTAAAACCAAAACTGTATTTTTTAAAGTCAAAATAGATAAAAATTAAGCCATCTGAAATTGACACACCTGAGTAATTGATTTTTTTCGAATGTTTATAATTTAAAAGGTTTGCAATCTTCATTTTGAACGCTAAATTTCAATTTTTTCTCTCTCATATTTTTGAATTTTGCAATTAAAACTGAATTGGTTAAACTTTGAAATTTATAATTATCACAATGTTCGGTAACTTAGCTTTTTCAGTTTCAAATAAGGTAATACTTATTTTGAACGTTTTTTTTATAGAATAATTCAATTTACTCTTTGATTTTAGAAAAATGTCTCTCACTGTTAGAAAAATCTCTACTAAATTTAGTATACATGTAATGGAAGCAAGAATGCATAACCGGAAATTAAATTTAGTATACCAGCGTAGAGTAAATTTAGTATATTCATACTGAATTTAGTATACACGTATATGAAATTTAGTATACGCGTGTACTAAATTCAGTATAAATATACTAAATTTACTGTACGCTGGTATACTACATTTAATTTCATGTTGTGCATTTTTGCTTCCATGACATGTATGCTAAATTTAGTAGAGATTTTTCTAACAGTGCTCATCAGTTTTAGGTTAAATTAAAATCTTTTTATGTATCACAAATTTACAAATTGTAGAATTGTAGAATTGTAGAAATCCCGAATAAAATACCTGAATTTTCAGCTTATAGAAAATACATTTCTAACCAAAAATGGAATAGCTAAATGTTCAGATGAAAAAAATTAATTTTCATAACAAAAAGAAGTTTTAACAAAACGGTTGAATTTTCAACAGAAGAGGTCAATCCTTGAGAAAATGAATTGTGGACAAAGTAGTTCAACTCTCAAGCAAGTAGTTAAATTGTCAACCTGAAAAATAAATTTTGAGACCAGAAGAATAATTTCCTACCAAAGGAGACCAATTTTCAACAAAATACATGAGTTTTCAAAAAAAAGATGATTTTTCAACAAACAAGATTAATTTTTTACCCAAGACAAATTTCCAATAAAATAGATGAACTGTTAACTCAGAAAAAAAAATTTTCACCAGAAATGGAACAGATAAATTTTCATGCAAAAAATTAATTTCATATCAAAAAGGAACAAATCAGGTAACCTACGGGTGACCTACTCAGGGTAACCTACGGCTACTATGAGATGAGTAATAAATACGGCTGCGAAGTACTATGGACGTATTGATTATGGATGTATTGATTTGTGCTCATTTTATGAGCATTTTGCTTCCTCATAAGTATCAAATAAATTTGCTTCCTCATAAAGGGAGGTTTTCCCTAACAATAAAAAAAATGGACACTTTCAATATTTTTCGAACTTATTTTTCTGTCTTTCCAAAAATTTCATTTTCAGAAAATCAGAGGGCCCACCAAAATTTCAATTCATGTGTTCTGTTACAATGAACAACTTTTTAACCTACCCTAGTCTCATATTTTGAATTAAAACCTCATAGAAACAATGTAACTTTTCTTAAAACTTCGTCAAATGATCAATCCACGCTTCTCGAAGACGCTAACAATTGCATCAAATGCAGTACTGTTATATTTCAAATACAAAACAAAATCCTTCCGTAAACAAGGAAACTAATTTTTTAGAGAAATTTAAAAACGATATTGGTATAGGTTATAGTAGATCATGAGAAGTTCTTAATTTTGGCAATCGATGCGTCTCGAAGACGCGAACGCGTATATTATATACATTATAGTTGTATTCCCAATATCAAAAAAGTTTTCCTTATATCAACAAGATAAACATAAACGACATATTTTTTCAATTTATAAATCGGTATTGCTAGATCATAAGAGGTTATAGAAGGTTCGTCAAAAGTTCATTCGACGTGTCTCAAAGACGCAAACAAACATGTCAGATACAGTACTATAGTAATTATAATATGAACAAAATTTTTCTCATATAAACAGAATACACAAATTTTTTTTTAAACTTCATAAATCAGCAATAGTCAGTTACAAAAGGTTCAGCAATAGGTCAATTGATGCGTCTCAAGGACGCGAACAAATATTCCACATGTAATATTGTCGTGTTTTGAATATCAAAAAAGCTTTCTTCATATAAACAGAATGAACCATTTTTATAAACTTCATAAATCGGTACTGGTGGGTCAAAAAAGGTTCATCAATAGATCAATCGATGCATCTCAAGGACGCGAACAAATACTCTATAAATAATATTGTCGCATTTTGAACATAAAAAAGTTTTTCTTATATAAACAGAATGAACCATTTTGTGAAACTTCATAAATCGGTACTTGTGGGTCATAAGAGGTTCATCAATAGGTCAATCGATGCGTCTCAAAGACGCAAACAAATACTCTATGAGTAATATTGTCGTATTTTAAATATCAAAAAAGTTTTTCTCATATAAAGAGAATCAACCATTCTTTGAAACTTCACAAATCGATACTAGTGGGTCATCAAGGGTTCATCAATAGGTCAATCGATGCGTCATGAGGCCTCGAACAAATACTCTACATATAATATTGTCCCTTTTTAAATGTCAAAATAGTTTTTCTTATATAAACAGAATGAACCATTTTTTAAACTTCATAAATCGGTACTGGTGGGTCATACATAAAAGGTTCATCAATAGGTCAATCGATGCGTCCTGAGGACGCAAACAAATATCGTACGTGTAATATTGTCTTGTTTTGAATATCAAGAAAGTTTTTCCCATATAAACAGAATAAAACATTTTTTGAAACTTCATAAATCGGTTCTGTTAGCTCATAAAAGTTTCAACAATAGGTCGATCGATGAGTCTCAGAGACGCGAATAAATACGCTAGATATCGTATTGTTGTATTTTGAATATCAATTCTCATATAAACAAGGTAAAATTTTTCTTTTTTAATCTCTAAACGCAAGAAAAAAACTACTTCTAAATGGTTGATCTAGCTCAAAATCCTATCAGACCTGGACATCAATCAGAGCTACACTTCATCCAAATTTCATGATTGTAGCTCTTTTACTTTTCGAGATACTGTGAACAGAAAAAAGTTACACACACACATACACACACACGGACATTTTCTAAACATTTTATTTTCGAGTTCCTGTGGTCGAATTATATCAAAATATGTCAAAAAAGTATGTTTGAAAATCTAGTTCATTACAAACCTCCCTCTATGAGGAAGCAATTCTAAACTTCCTAAATAAACTTCTCAAAACAAAATCTAATCCGGAAGGTTTTCTCAATTGAGGATACTTTGAAGTGAAAAATGTTTCAATTGAAATTAAGGGCTAACTAGAAAATTGTTGACATTGAAACAAACCCAGGGCAACCCCTCGGTTGATTCTTTCCCCTTTATTTATTTTTCCTTCCCTTTCGATTCGTCAGATACTGTTTGTTTCTAGCATCCAAAGTTAAAATTCAA